>JAEIFQ010000875.1:0-202500 GCA_018904025.1 Zaprionus vittiger
TAATTTAATTTAATTCTAATTAAATTCATTTAATTTAATTTAATTTAATTTAATTAATTCTAATTCTTAATTTAACTTTATTGACTTATTTATTTATTTATTTAATTTAATTTAAAGTCGACTAAATACAGTCGACTGAATTAGATACAAAGAATTATTTAAAAAGTCAATTTTAAATAATTAAGCATAAAGTTTAAGTTTACATAATTTTAAGATGATTATATTTTAAATTAATTTAAATCATTTGAATTTAATTTAATTTAATTTAATTTAATTTAATTTAATTTAATTAAAATTCATTTAATTTACTCTTAATTTAATTTAATTTAATTTAATTTAATTTAATTTAATTTAATTTAATTTAATTTAATTTAATTTAATTTAATTTAATTTAATTTAATTTAATTTAATTTAATTTAATTTAATTTAATTTAATTTAATTTAATTTATTTTAATTTAATTTAATTTAATTTAAATTAATTTAATTTAATTTAATTTAATTTAATTTAATTTAATTTAATTTAATTTAATTTAATTTAATTTAATTTAATTTAATTTAATTTAATTTAATTTAATTTAATTTAATTTAATTTAATTTAATTTAATTTAATTTAATTTAATTTAATTTAATTTAATTTAATTTAATTTAATTTAATTTAATTTAATTTAATTTAATTTAATTTAATTTTAATTTAATTTAATTTAATTTAATTTAATTTAATTTAATTTAAATTTAATTTTTTTTTTTTTTTTTTAATTTTAATAATTAATTTTAATTTAATTTAATTTAATTTAATTTAATTTAATTTAATTTAATTTAATTTAATTAAATTCATTTAATTTAATTTAATTTAATTTAATTTAATTTAATTTAATTTAATTTAATTTAATTTAATTTAATTTAATTTAATTTAATTTAATTTAATTTAATTTAATTTAATTTAATTTAATTTAATTTAATTTAATTTAATTTAATTTAATTTAATTTAATTTAATTTAATTTAATTTAATTTAATTTAATTTAATTTAATTTAATTTAATTTAATTTAATTTAATTTAATTTAATTTATTTTTATTTAATTTAATTTAATTTAATCTCCAATTGTGTCCAATTTAATTTAACTTAGGAGTTAAGGGGGTATATTTTTTATTTTGAAGGGGATTTAATTTATTAGCAAGCTATTGGTGGGGCAGATCGAGGGGATGTCTTCTTTTTTATCCCAGTTCAATTAAATTCAATTAATTTATTTATTTCACATTTCAGGTTTTAAAGGTTAAAAATTATTCTTAGTTTTATATTTCAATTTAAAATTTCAATTATAATTATTAATTGTTTTTTACTTTTAAACAGTCGACTGACCATAGTTCGACTATAAATTAAATAAATTAAATCCGTCGTCTGCGGGTTAGGCTATTATCCAAGATAATTTATAGCCAGGTGGTTGGGGTGCTTGTCTAGCCTTTTTAAGTATCTCTCGCTGAGTCTGAAGATTTCATTGACAACTAAGGGGACCACAAGTTCCTTGTGGATGGTCGAATTATCTTTTTTTTTTATTTATTTTTTTTTTCTTAAGCACTTATTCTGAAACCTCTATATTTTGAGGCCAGGCACAGCTGTAGGCCGTAGGTGCAGATTAGCTTGAGAATTGTCTTATATATAAGGAGTTTCAGACGTGCTTTCAACTTGGATCCTCTCCTCCAATGAGCCAGTGAAGTTGTCTGAGGCGTAGGTCTGCCTGGTTGCGTTTGCTTATCAGATGAGAGCGCCATGTGAGCCTGCGGTCCAGGATCAGCTCTAGGTACTTAGCTGTGCTGGTGGTTTGCATGTTTTCTGCGTTGTCAGGTTACTAGAGGGAATGATGGGAAAGTCTGCAGTGTAGAGGGTGGTAGAGGATGGGTTCCAGCACGCTGCCTTGTGGTACTTCAGCACTGATCGGCAAAGGCGAGCTTATTGTGTTTCCACATCTCACTTGGAAGACTCTTTCCTCTGTGTTTGATTTGAGGAGGGCAAAGTGGGAGCTTGCAAGACAGGTTCTTATCTTGTAGAGGAGCCCAGGGTGCTATACTCTGTGTCAAATGCCTGTTTAACATCCAGCATAACAGCACAGCCGTACTCTTTCCATTCAAATGCCTCCAATATGCGCTCAACGATCTATCTTCCAAATTTCAATCTGATTGCATAAATGTCTTTCTCATAATTGTTAGTAAATTTGTAAAAGGGTTTTCAAAACTGTGAGGGTTTTCCAGACTATATAGGTCGTCTGGTTTTTAATGTACAATATTTTGAAAAGTATTTTTATTTATTTTAAACATGTGTAAACATTTAAATTATTGTTATTATAGAAAGCAGACCTGGCTGTTGGCTCCATGACAATCACCTATGCAAGAGAAAGTGTCATTGATTTTACAAAACCTTTCATGAATCTGGGCATAAGCATATTATTTAAGGTATGTACATATTCATGTAACCTTGTTACCTAATTAGTTTAATTTAGTTTATTTTAATTTGCTCAATTAATAATTTTAGTTTAATTTGCTCAAATATCATTTTATCTGCTGATGTTGTTTCTTAATTAATGCATTTTTATTATTATTTTTTACACTCTCATTTAGTTACAAAATTTTTGACTGATTGACAGACGTACAACGCAAGTTATAGCATGCATATATAATACCAGATGTAGGGAACAATTTAAAAACATTTAAACTTTTTTTTGCCATTTATTATTTATATCATTATTTAATATTATAATTAAATAAACTACACCGGAACATAGGTCGAAGGGTTCTCATTTAAAATAACATATTTACCCGTGTAACCAGGTCTACCATAGACATTATTATTATTATTATATGAACGGTTGGAAAAGAAGGTACATAAGGTGCCACCTTGACCAGAATAGATCTGATCTTTTGTGACTGCAAGCTCCTCTAGCAATAAACAAAAGCTGTGTAGATCTGGAAGATATAATCTAAGATCCTTTGTGGAAGAACTTCGATATTCGTATGCAATACCAATGCTAGATATTCGCAGAGGTTGCTTGATTGATACTTAAAACACGCCTTCAGTAGAGCGAACTAGTTCAGTCATACATATATCAACTAACATAACCACTAAATATATGATCACCGATCAACCAAGGCTCCTCCTTAACAATAACAATCAAAATATTTTCTATTCTTTCTTTCAGTTACCGTCTTCAGAGCCTCGTCTCATTAACCATATACATTGTCGCGAATTTATCTCCATTAGAATGGCAAACAGTTCATTCCAGCAATTTCGACCCTACAACAACAATAGTAAAAAATCAATTTTCAATATCGGACAGTTTTTGGTTTTCTATTGGAACCTTAATGCAGCAGAGTACAGATATATATCCAAAGGCTCTATCCACTCGCATCATAAGCAGTATCTGGGGTTTCTTTTCCCTCATTATTGTGGCTTCATATACTGCCAACTTGGCTGCCTTCCTGACAGTCGAGCGTATGACAAATCCAATTGAAAATGCTGAAGATTTGGCCAGCCAGACGGAAATATCATACGGCACATTGGAGAGTGGATCAACAATGACATTCTTTCGCGTAAGTCTTTTTAATATCCGTAACAAGTCTCTATATTTATTTTAGCCAGAAGAAAGAGATATCTTCGACCCTTAAGCTTTAAAACTATATTGATAAAGCTTGCCACAAATGCTTTTATTTATACACCCTTGTATGAGGCAAATAAGTCTATCAGTTTAAAAGCTTTCTTGATAAACCTTTTATATACATCTCTCTTAAATAAAATAAGCTAGAACTTATAGCAGACCATACACATATTTTATCAATATACGTAGATTAATAACGACTTTAATTTTCAAAACAAATTAAACAAATTTTTAATGTAAAAATAAATAAAAACCCCAAAGAGTTTTATCTTTCTTAGGATTCAATGATTGAAACTTACAAAAAAATGTGGAGAATTATGGACAATAAGAAGCCGTCTGCATTTACAACAACTTATGAAGATGGTATACGACGTGTTAACCAAGGCAACTACGCATACCTAATGGAGTCCACAATGTTGGATTACATCGTTCAAAGGGATTGCAACTTAACACAAATTGGTGGCTTATTAGACACAAAAGGTATTGCATAAATTAATTAATAATAAATATAATTCCATTATATGTTAATGCTAACAAATAAGAAGAAAGGCTTTTATTACTTTGAAGCAATGACAAGACTTTAAGATTTCTTATTTCTGGTTACATAAAATTCTTTTTTATGATAACATTATTTATGTCTCATTTCTGGATACATTTCATGCTTCTTTATATATTTTTTTTTTTCAAGTTGTTTCTTATTTATTGAATCTTCCCTTTTACTTAAGAGACAAACATTAAGTTTTCAAATCTTATTCTAAGCTAGCTAATTATCATTTTATGAAACGATTCGTACTATTTCTTTATATTTTACAACTATATTATTTTACAACTATATTTTTAAATTATATAAATATATACATATATACAACATAATTTTTGACTGATGTCTTCTATGAAAGATACAGCATAAAGCAGAAAAGTAAAGATACACTACCGTATAACAATATTGATAAGTTGAGTTATGTCGAATAAGAATTATTCTTATTATTGATATTATTTTTAAATTAATAGCTACATACGTATACCAGTGCAATCCAATTATAAGAATCATGAGCTAATTATAAGAATCATGTGTGCCAAGTTTAAATAAGATAGCTCTAAAAATAAGAGACTAGTTTGACTCTCCTCTAATTATAAATGTATACGTGAGGTCGGAGATATTTATCTCCGAAGGTGCTTTGAAAAATCCTCTGAACAACATTTATTAATTTAATTTAATTTAATTTAATTTAATTTAATTTAATTTAATTTAATTTAATTTAATTTAATTTAATTTAATTTAATTTAATTTAATTTAATTTAATTTAATTTAATTTAATTTAATTTAATTTAATTTAATTTAATTTAATTTAATTTAATTTAATTTAATTTAATTTAATTTAATTTAATTTAATTTAATTTAATTTAGGTTAATTTAATTAAATTAAATGTAATTTTTATTTAATTTAATTTTATTTACATACAAATACAAATTTAATTTAATTTAATTAAATTCAATTCAATTTAATTCAATTTTATTCAATTTTATTTAATTTAATTTTAATTAAATTTGATTTAATTTAATTTATATTCTTCTATTTATATTAATGTGTTAGTTATTGTTATTGTTATTTTCATTTAGGCTATGGAATTGCCACGCCAAAGGGATCGCCGTGGCGAGATAAAATATCATTGGCTATATTAGAGCTACAGGAGAAAGGCGATATTCAAATGCTGTACGACAAATGGTGGAAGAACACCGATGAGACCTGCATAAGAAAAAGAAACACCAAGCATCCAAAAGCAAATGCCTTGGGGCTCGAAAGTATAGGTAAATTAATGTTAATTAATAAATATGGTTTATATATAATTTAAATCTTGCAGGTGGTGTATTTGTGGTGCTAATTGCGGGAATATCTGTTGCCTTTGTCGTTGCGTTTTTCGAGTTTTTAATTAGCTTCCGAAGGCAACCAAAACCAATGCAAGCTGATAACTTCAAATGCACAGATTACAATTGCTCAAATTTTGTAGTAAACAACGAAAAGACAAAAGCTGACATCAGTTATTTATCACCTGCGCCATCCTTATGTTTTGAAATATACCAGGAACTGCGCTTCGCCTTTTGGTTCACCAATAAACGCCAACGCCCCGATATAAAGAGGTTCTGCAACGAGTGTCAATTGAGGGATCATTTTCATATTAACAACCAAAATATTTCATAAAAAATAATTCATTAAATAAAACGAAAATATTTATACTTTGTTAATAACACAGAATAATAAATAATAATAATTATAGATCAAAAATACATACGAATCAGTCAATAGCTCCTGACTATCGATAGTTAGTTAAGTACTTTGTCACCCATAAAGGGGAACTTCAATTTAGTATTTTATTGTATGCATTTTTATCGTTGCACAGGCGCCTTACACAAAAACGCAACAACAAAATACATGTCAATTTATTTATTTTCAAAATTCAATTCAGCGCCTCAAGTATTTGCGTGCAAGTCTGTTGAATTTGAATCAAAAAGCTTGACGACATCGTTTCACATTTGTCTGTTGAAGAATTATTTGAGTGGAATTCCTTTTCCATTCCCCATCGTACATTTGCAGCATATAATTATTAAGAAGCCGAAAAGTATGCAACATGTTTTGCTAGGCTGCTTGAGATTTTGCAAAGATTTTCGTTGTGAAGTCAATTTACACCAGGCGAACAGCAACAGCAGCAGGCAACAAATAATTGAGAGTGGGTAAGTCAAAGAGAGCGCAAGGAGAGTGGATTAGAAGACGCGCAATTCTGCTCTCTTTGTTTTCAACCAATCAGTACAGTTCACACAGTCTTTGCTTTGATCGACTTTGACAAGTTGATTACATTTAAAATTAATTTAATTTATTTTATTTGAATTTAATTTAATTTAATCTGGGATAAACCAACATATAACCGATCCAACATTTGTTGCAGAGAACTGGGCAAAACCAAGAAAAACCCAATCAGATCAGAAGAGTTAATAGTATTAGTAAAGAGTTAGTATGACCCATGCCCAACCGACCAAGGCGCAGTGTCATAAACGAGATAGAGAAAAAAAAATAATTAAAAAAAAAAATTGTCGCGAGCATGCAGATAGAAGCGAAGAAAAATAGACAGGCATTTCGAAGCAAAATTTAATTTCTACCAAGGTAGAACAAAAGATGCAATTTTAAGGCTTGTACAGAGGATTATACAAATTAACTTTTTCGCAACATCAAGTTATAAACAAATCATATCATAGAGGATATCAATGTTGTCAAATTTCAAATAATTCATCTTGCTCAAAAATAATTGAAATTAAAAATGCGAATATTTAAATATATAATTTAAGAATATATTAAACCATTATAGCTTTATATTCGCATACAAAGAAACATTTGGTTTGGCAGTACTGTAATCTCTTGATTTAGAAACCTCAGCTAACATATAGGGGATCCTAATATATATGTATATGTATATGTACTACATAGTTTAAGCTAATTACCCCAAAGAATATTTGCAGATCAGCGTGGTATTCTACAGACGATAAGTTCGATTAAACTGAGAGATTCTAAGCATTATAGCTTTATATTCTCGTATAGAAAGAAACATTTAGTTATCTCTCGTTATTTAGAAACCTAAACCAACATATAGGGGGTCCTAATATATATGTATATGTACTACATAGTTTTAACCAATTACCCCAAAGAGCAGCAGCACTGTACACAAGTATATCGATGTGAGTTTGGGACCCGCATTATCTGCGCAGTCGTTATTCACCCTCTCGGTAAATCATTATTAAATTAAACTGCATAATAAAATGACATACAGCCTTGTTTTGCTTCATTTAAATCATTCCCCGGTCTTATACGCTTTCTCTGGGCATTTACGTTTTGTCACGGTACTCTGGATGATGTTTGAATTGATAGAAATATTTTATTTATATTAAATTCAATTAAATTCAAATAAATTAAAATATTTTTAAGTTAAGATTTAATGAATTAAATTGATAGAGATATTTTATTTAAATTAAATTAAATTCAAAATAATTAAATTAATTATAAATTTAATAACCTTAAGATTTAATGAATTAAATTGATAGAGATATGTTATTTAAATTAAATTAAATACAATTCAAATAAATTAAATTGATTTTAAATTTAATCAGCTTAAGATTTAATGAATTAAATTGATAGATATTTTATTTAAATTAAATTAAATTAAATTCAAATAAATTAAATTGATTTTAAATTTAATCAGCTTAAGATTTAATGAATTAAATTGATAGATATTTTATTTAAATTAAATTAAATTAAATTCAATTAATTAAAATTAATTTTAAATTTAATCAGCTTAAGATTTAATGAATTAAATTGATAGATATTTTATATAAATAAAATTAAACTAAATTCAAATAAATTAAATTGATTTTAAATTTAATCACCTTAAAATTTTGTAAGCCTTTACTTTATGCTTAATTATTTTAAATTGACTTTTTAAATAATTCTTTGTATGTAATTCAGTCGACTGTGTTTAGTCGACTTTAAATTAAATTTAATAAATAAATAAAATTAAATAAATAAAGTGATCTGCATAGTAATGCAATCCCATGCTCTCTCTTGGGGATACGAACTACTTAATAAATAAAAACAATAAACAGCATCAGATTACCATTTTATAATTGATCTAATATATGTTTTTATTTAACTTATATTATGTTTTTATTTATTTTTTTATTCAACTGTTCGAAAAGAGTATTTGAATTTCTGTATGCGCCCACAAGAGGTCCCATCCTGTTAGTTCATTTTTTAATTTTGTTGAATGTTGGCGTTTTGTTCATTCATTTCTGTGTGAGTCTCTGATTTCTGACTCGGACTCGGAGATCACATCAAATTTAGTTGTACTTTTGCAAGTGGCCCGTTCGGGTGTCGTGGGTGCGTAAAATATAAATTCCCTTTTTCAATGTGTGCCGTTATATAATAGTACAAATTTACAAACTTATACTAAATCCAACACTATGTACAAGTTTAACTAATCATTTTAATGCAAATTGTGCTTGCTAACAAACAAAAAACACGTAATTTCTTAAATCAAATTAGGATTTTACTATATATTTTAATGTAGCTTTGTGCAAATGAATAGAATAAATAATAAATAGAAACAGGTTAAGTTCGGCATGCCGAATATTATATTTGTAACTAAGGCTTCGTGGATGGCAATGCAAACTATAATTTACTATATTATATTATATCTAATATATTATATTTGAAGTTCTAACTGATCCAAACAGAACATAATATATAGGAAGAGCTGTGCAAATCTTCACTCTCAAGTTTCGTTACGTTATTTAAAAACAAGTATTGAAATCGATTATAAAAAACCAATACCTACACTACACTACACTACATAATGTCTAACAGAAAGTTTTTACAAATTACACACACAGCTTGTAAGTATGTGTGAGTGCGAGCGAGATGACAACAGGTGGCAGAAGAAGAAGAACAAAGTTGAGTCGTAATGCTTTTCCAAGTTGGACGAAAAAGGCTGATTTAAAGGCTGATTTTGTAAGAGCTATAGCAAACTTATTCAAAAAAAAGACATAAAATTAAGATAAATGCATGAAATGTTTATTTGAATCGATAGTACGGTCTATATAATTGAATGTTTGAAGATTGTTTCATGATAAAGTTGAGCGTGCCTGCACCTAAAATGCTCCATCCGCTTAGCCCAATTTTGGCATACTCTTTCCAACATTTCGGCATCTCGATATCTCACGAATAAAGGCTTCAATCTTGTCCTCCAATGCGTCAATTAAAGCGCGCTTGTCTGTATAGACATTAGACCTTATATAGCATAAATTTATTGCAAAACTTAGTCACAATAGGCCAAATAGACCCGCTTCAGTGGTTCGATTAAACTGACTATAAAATGAAAGAAGCAGAAGCGCGATGAACTTTCTTAACAGAGCACGCATTTTGATAATAAAATGCAATAATTTTCAGCGCGTTGTTCGTTTGTAAGACGATTCATGCGTAAATTATAGACAAAACTGAAGATGTTGGACAGTGTTGCAAAACACAAAACGTGCGTTAGGCTGTTTTAACCAGTGTTGCCAAAAAGATAATAGCTAAAAAATCACCCTTTATATATACTGTTAGTTAAGAAACACTTTACACAGATTTACATGTTAATGTTATGTACACTTTACACAGATGTACATGTTAATGTTATGTACACTTTACACAGATGTACATGTTAATGTTATGTACACTTTACACAGATTTACATGTTAATGTTATGTACACTTTACACAGATGTACATGTTAATGTTATGTTAATGTTATGTTACACAGATGTACATGTTAATGTTATGTATTACATCTGTGTAAAATGTTTCTTGACTAACTGCATATTCTTGATCAGCATTAGCATATGAGTTGAGCTTGCCTTGTCCGTCCGTCCTTCTGTTGTCCCTCAGTCCTAGAGTTGTATAAATGAATCCTTACACACATGCTTTTTTTATTGCTACACGCTGTAAATAATAAATTTAAATTATGAAAATGAAACTTTCTTTCTTGTTCTAATAAATATTTGCAATTAAATACAGCATAAAAACTAGAAAAAGACAAAAGTACATAGAGAAAAAAGAGAGTCTACAAAATGTCCAGTAAGTGTGGCAACGATGACGACAGCGGCGATCGTCAGGGCCGCGATCCCCTTGAAATGGGTAAACTCTTGTGCGCAAAGGACTTAACAATCACAACGGAGAAATCGCCAACAGATATAGCTGTGACGTCAACAAGCCAGCAAGTAAGTTTTATTTTCCATCAAAGATTTGCTTTTTATTTAAGCTCTTTTCTCGTCAAAACAAGAGCTAGATTTTATACCTGGTACAGAGCTTAAAAATATTGTAAATGCATTCGTTAACATATGTATAAATGTAGTAACTATACAAGATGTACACGGGTATACAATATGTTTATGTTTTATTTCTAACTGATTGTTTCTATGAAACCTATAAAAGAGAAAATGTATTTGTAGCTTACTATATAACACTGATAGGTATATGTTATATATGTTATAGTATTATATATCGATTTTAATAAAGTTTCCCAAGTACATTATACAAATATTGAAAAAGGCATTTGTTGATCCAACTTTCATTGCTGGTAATTTATTTGTTGTAATATTGTACTCAATTTGACAATAGCTTTTTTTTTGTTTGTTATGCCCTTTGACGATTAAAATGATCTAAAATAATATAATCACTATGTGCAAAGGTGCAGACACAACAAATTATGTGCATATATATTCTGGACCAGGATCTCTTAAATTATGCTTAAATTATAGACCAAACTGAAGATGTTTGACAGTGTTGCAAAACACGAAACGTGCGTCTGCTGTTTAAAGCAGTGCTGCCAAAAAGATAAAACTAAAAAATCACCCTTTTCAGTTTTCAGGCAACTCCGAATGACATTTCTTCAGCTCTAACATTAGGCTTTTCAAATTATTAATATTTTATTTTATTTAAATTAAAATTAAATTTTAAAATTAAAATTTCAAATGTAAATTTAATTTTAAATTTTTAAATTTAATTTTAATTTAAATAAAAAAAGGCTTGCTATGAATATTTTAATAACCTTCATTACCTGTTTAAGGCACCTTCTTGAAATTGAAAAAGAAGGAAATTAAGGTCAATCAGTATAGGAATCTTACCTACATGTTACAGCCAAATAACAGCTGTTAGAGAAATGTTATGCAGGCATGGTACAGACATGTTCCAGACGTGTTACAGACATGCAACAGACATGTTACAGACATGCAACAGACATGTTACAGACGTGTTAGACTTCACAATTCTTGAGTACGGATGATGCGTTAGGCGCCTAATTACACCGTATTGAATCTGTAAAAGGAACTTTTACATTTTTTCCTACGTTTCTTTCGATCATTATGGCAGCAGGTGGCCATCGCATTGGAATCCGCGCGTAACGTTTATTGTATTAATGTCCATAGATATTAAAAATAATTGGCCTTACTCTTAGCATTGATACAATATATGATATATTTAGTTTGCAGTACAGAAGCTCTTTTCAAATAATAATAATAATTGCCTTCTTTCAGTAACTATATTAACACTTACAATTGCACAAATTGCAGCTAACTAAAATACATCTGCCAGAGCGTGGAAGCTGGAGCTCGAAACTAGACTTTATCTTATCTGTGGTTGGCCTGGCCATTGGCTTAGGAAATGTTTGGCGCTTTCCATACTTGTGCTACAAAAATGGCGGCGGGGCATTTATACTGCCATACATTCTGACGTTGTTTCTAGCCGGCATCCCCATGTTCTTCATGGAGTTGGCGTTAGGCCAAATGCTGACCATTGGAGGCTTGGGTGTATTCAAGATAGCTCCAATTTTTAAAGGTAAGCTTGATTTTATATGTAAACGTTATTGCATGTTATTTAATTTGTACTTGTAGGAATCGGTTATGCTGCTGCCGTAATGTCCTGCTGGATGAACGTTTATTACATCGTCATTTTGGCTTGGGCAGTCTTCTACTTTTTTATGTCAATGCGAGCTGGTATGTATGACACGAAACTACTTACACTGCAATTTTTCTCAGTCTCTGATCTGATTTTATTACAGATGTGCCATGGCGCACATGCAGCAACTGGTGGAATACTGTTAACTGCGTCAACCAATACGAACGCAAAAATCTGAACTGTTGGAATTCAGTTGTCAATGGAACGACGAAAAAGATTTGTTCAGTGGCAGCTGTGAATATTACCTCCACGGAGCTCACAGATCCAGTTAAAGAATTTTGGGAGTATGTTCTTATTACATATAAACCTGTTTACGTATATTGTAACATTAAATTATAGATGGGGAAATTGTACATACAGATAGTCGAGTACATAACTCTATACTCAAATGGACATGTTAATGTAAAGAGTTACTTGGCAGACTTTATGTACACCCCCTCTTTACTCAAATGGACATGTTAATGTAATGTATGGTACATATGCATGTGTAAAGAGTTACTTGACAGACTGTATGTACAGCAAACTCTTTACTCAAATGGGCATGTTAATGTAAAGAATTACTTAACAGACTGTATGTACAGCCCACTCTTAACTCAAATGGACATGTTAATGTAAAGAGTTACTTGACAGACTGTATGTACAGCCCACACTTTACTCAAATGGGCATGTTAATGTAATGTACATATGTATGTATAAAGAGTTACTTGACAGACTATATGTACACCCCACACACATAATGGCTGTTCTCTTTTTTAACATCTTAATAGGAATAAAACTAAGGGCGGGTCTTAGAAACTCAAAAAAAGTATATATTTCAACGATTGATTTCATTGGGAAATAAATTAACAAGATCTCATTTAAATTTAAACATTTTCTAGGCGACGCGCACTGCAAATATCATCGGGAATCGAGGAGATTGGACATATTCGGTGGGAATTGGCGGGAACCTTGCTGCTCGTGTGGATCCTTTGCTATTTTTGCATATGGAAGGGAGTTAAATGGACGGGGAAAGTTGTTTATTTCACAGCACTCTTTCCATATGTCCTTCTAACAGTTTTATTGATTCGTGGCATCACTCTGCCAGGCGCTTTAGAGGGTATTAAGTTCTATATCATACCCAACTTTTCGAAACTTTCGCATTCAGAGGTGGGTATGCAAGACAATATAGTATCTATATCTGTATTTACATATACTTTATATCAGGTTTGGATCGACGCTGTGACGCAAATATTCTTCTCGTACGGACTTGGTCTGGGCACTTTAGTCGCCCTTGGAAGTTACAACAAATTCACAAATAACGTGTATAAGTAAGTCGATCACTAAGATCACAACTAGACCAATATATATTCAAAATTTGTTTTCCAGGGACGCCTTGATTGTATGTACGGTGAATTCCAGTACCAGCATGTTTGCTGGATTTGTAATATTCTCTGTAATTGGATTCATGGCACACGAGCAACAACGACCCGTGGCAGAAGTGGCAGCATCAGGTATTGTCTTAAAAAGAGTCTTAGAGTATATAGTATATATATTCTGAATCAACATCAATAGAGCAAACGAACTACTGTCCGTCTATCTCTCTCTCTAGTCTTTGTCTTTGTCTTGCTGCACGCTGTTTATAAGTCGCAACGAACCAGATCGTACTGATATATCGTATAGTTTCCATACAAACTATTGGCCTATATTTGTTATTTGTCAAGATGTTGCATTCAAATTTACTACTTCCAAATTAATTCACTCACAACGTTGCAGTACTTCCTCTTTATTTCACACGCTAATACAGAATCTTCCTCCTCGTCTTAAAGTTTTGGTTTTACATCCGTTTAACATAGGCTTAACATAGTCATCGTGTTATAGAAGTATCGATGTACAGTGTGACCCTCTACCAGCCTACTACAATATGCATATCAAATTTTATCAAATTTGACTGCTATATATTATATAGCTGCCATAGGAACAATCGAATTTTCGTATGAGAATTATTTCTCTTTTTGGAAATAACTTATCAGTGCATAATATTGAATATACACAATACACAATGGGTCGATTAAACTGACCATAAAATAACAGTAGAAGCGCGTGATGAACTTTCTTAACAGAGCACGCACTTTGATAATGAAATTTTTTAATTTGCAGCGCGTTGTGCGTTTGTAAGACGATTCATGGTTAAATTATAGACAAAACTGAAGATGTTTGACAGTGTTGCAAAACTCGAAACGTGCGTAAGGCTGTTTTAACCAGTGTTGCCAAAAAGATAATAGCTAAAAAATCAGCCTTTAATTATTTTTGTAGTTTACGCTTGTCTTTCTCAAGAAAGAAATTGGAAAGAAATTATGAACAAGAAAAAAGGAAGGTTTTTTATGTTAGCTTTGCCTGATTATAGCTATAAGATGCACAGTATATACGCATATGTCGCAGATCATTTAAATTTAACGACATTTCTAGCAATTTCGACGACTCTTCGACATATGTACATACATATATTATAAGTACATTTTATGCAATGCTTGGTAGAGGTGGAAATAAATCGATGTTCACTGAATCGATTTATTTTCAAAAATTCAAGGAAAAAATCGATTCAAATCGATTTAAATCCAAAATTTGAAATATAAGTCAAAAACCGTTTTTTGGGATGAAATTAAGAAAAAAAAAACCTTTTTATTGGCTAAAGAATACAAAAAAATAATTTAGACAATATAATAAAGACCTCATAATGCTTTTAAACAATTAACCGACTCTAGTTCTTTAAAAACAAATACTTATCCGTCTCACAATCTCTAAAAAACTAAAATTTTGTACCACCACTAGACATGTTTACTAATTTAGTAGCAGTAATTTAGTACTTGTTCCAAATTTTCGATTAAATCGATTCTCAAAAATTAAATCGATGAATCGGAGAAAATTGAAAACATCGATTAATCGATTCCAGAATCGATTTAACTTCCAGCTCTAATGCTTGGCGTCTCTGGCATTTAAAATTGCTAATATTGGCGTATTTTATTTACACAAACAGACAGACTCGAGAAGTGATCCTGATTATGAATATATATATTTTGTATGGCTTTTCACGTCTACTGGTTGATTCACATATTCAATATATATATTATATTAATATACAGATATATTTGCTAATTGATTTAATTATAATAATCTTAATATATAATCTTATGTCATGCAGGCCCAGGTTTAGCATTTCTAGTGTATCCCTCCGCCGTGTTACAGCTGCCGGGATCCCCCATGTGGTCGTGTCTCTTCTTTTTCATGCTTCTGCTTATCGGCTTGGACTCACAGTTTTGCACCATGGAGGGATTTATTACGGCAATTATCGATGAATGGCCGCAATTGTTGCGGAAGCGCAAGGAGATTTTTATTGCAATCGTTTGCTTCCTAAGCTATCTAGTTGGCTTAACTTGCATAACACAGGTGATTATTGTTAACTCTTTATATAGAAACTTTGAATACAAGTTACGCTAGGTATATAATTATTTAATACCTTTTTTGATTACATTATAGGGTGGCATGTATATCTTCCAAATTCTGGATTCATATGCAGTGAGCGGCTTTTGTCTTCTTTGGCTTATATTCTTTGAGTGCATTTCGATCTCCTGGTGCTACGGAGTCGATCGATTTTACGATGGCATTAAGGACATGATTGGATATTATCCCACAGTGTGGTGGAAGTTTTGTTGGTGTGTCACAACGCCTGCAATCTGTTTGGTAAGATCTTTTTATAACTAGAGCTGGAAAAATATCGATATTTACGTACATGGATATTTCGATATTTTTCATTTAAAAAAACATCGATGTATCGATATATCGCAGTTTCTCAGAGCACAATCTGCTAATTTATATATATAAAATTAATAAATCAAAAGGGCAGATTGCAGTTTCCAAGGCGCGAAGATCTGAGAATTAATCCTTATAAAACACGACGATATATGACGAAAATACTAAGTAATAATTTTTTGTTTTCGGAAGATATAGCCTTCGAAAACTCCTCATTTCCCATATAAAATTCTTAGTTGAATATCGAACATCGATATTTAAAAACTTCCATATTTTCAAAAATTGAAAAATATCGAAATGTCGTCGATAGTCTTTCCAGCTCTATATTCAATCTTTTACTTCCTAATAATATATATAGTACATATAGTATAGGGCAGTATAGGCACTAGGGTTGCCGAATATTTTTAAAATATCGTACCGATGATATTTTCGATATTAAAAAAAAAAATCAATTTGATATAATATATATCATTTTAAAATATCGATATATCAGATATTTCCGATATTTTTAAATTGCTTTCATTCCAACAAAAATATATCCGTCTCACGATAAAAATATGTATGTATGTATGTACATATATTTGTAAATAGCAAAATAAAATTTATTTTTAATTTAATTTTAAATTTATTCTAATTAATATTAATAATAATTATAATTATAATAATTGATATTAATTAATCCTTTCGATTTTTCGGATCTCTTTATAAGAACGATTGCCACTTTATTGGCAAGACCTAAGAAGGATTCAATATTCAAATATATCCCAAAAAAATATCGCATATTTGATATATCGCCAAAACCAATATCGCGATATAAATATATCGATTTGATAAAATATCATTCGATATATCGATATTTTGATATATTTCCGGCAGCATTAATAGGCACGCTCTAATGTTTGCCATAGGGGGATGCGTGGAATTAACTGAAGAAGGATATCGATATCGATAGTCAGGCACTCAGGCATGTAGAAACTAGTAAGTGAGGTTAGAACCAACCTCAACAAGTTAGGAAAGGAAGAATGACAACCTCACTTAACGACGGATACAGGGAAATGAGAAAACGAAAGCAGGGGCAGAGTGTACAATGCTATGCCAGGGACAGGGACTCTAACAGGGTGTACCTGGTTTGAAGGAAATAAATATTCGACTGCAAACAAACTCCAGGCTTGGGGCAATGCAAACTCCCTCTTTGTCTAAGAAAAACTCAAGAGGTTTAAGCAGTTAATGAAGCTCAGTAAAAGCCTAGTTAGAGAATCCTTATAGTTCTATTTATACTGCACAACTTAGCAAACTAGGAATAGGGATTAATCTCCTAGCTCTGCAGATTCTGCAAGTTGGAGCTCGAGACATCGGAGCATATCTGGCTGTGGCCTTCAAAAAAAGTGTGTGGCTATAATTGAGACTATTGAGACTGAATAGGCAGCTTATTGCCTTGCAAGGCGTACAATAGATCAACAAGCTGGCAGTACATCTATTCCACCAAATAATAATGTATATACTACCTATACTATATATGTTTATGATGGCGACTTTTTGTTATCTTCTTCCACAATTTGATCTCGTTTTTTTTTGTGATTTTTTGCCTTTTTCTTATTGTAATAGGCGCGTGTTACTCTTGTTCTTCTACACACTCGTAGTAGAGCTGGAAGTTAAATCGTTTCTCAAATCGATTAATCGAAGTTTTCAATTTACTCCGATGCAACGATTTTATTTTTGAGAATCGATTTAATCGAAAATTTGAAAATAGTAATAGATTACTACAACTTAATAAGGGTAAAGGTTAAATATGTCTCAGCACCGATTTTTTTTAAATTGAATTTTGTAAATAATTAAATTTACATGTATTTTTTTGCAAATAATGTGTACATGCAAATTAAATTATTTTTAAAATTCAATAAAAAAAAGAGGAGTCTGAGACATAATTCTTTCACCTTAATTCATCATAAATACCTAGCTGTAAAGAAATTTAAAAATCGGTGCTGAGGGCACATATTTAATCTTTACTTTAATAAGTAAAAATACTTTACCTAAATAATAAAATAAGTGGTATAAAATTTTAGTTTTTTAGGTATAATGCAACGGATAAATATTTGTTTTTGCAGAATTTAGAGTTGGGGGTAATTCTTTAATAACAATATGAGGTCTTTATTATATTGTATATTTTTTTCTTTAATTTAAAGCCAAAACCACGTTTTTTTCTTTAATTTTAAGCCAAAAAACCCGTTTTTTATTTCTTACATTTCAAATTTTCGATTTAAATCGATTTGAATAGATTTTTGCCTTGAATTTTTGAAAATAAATCGATTCAATGAACATCGATTTATTTCCACCTCTAAGGCGTAGCAACTCTCTGGCAACTCTACTAGGGCCACACACGATCTTAATATGTATTAAGATTCCACAAACAAATACAACCCTGCTTCTCTCGATAAATCGATAAATAAACTTCAATAAGGCGCCTGTTTTTAAAACAACATTTCCTTTTCCGACATATATACCATATACTATGTATTTATTAGGTATATTAAATTAAATATAACATTAAATTAAATATAAAATTAAATTAAAAAAATAAATAAATTAAAGCTTCGTATGTAAATGTTTATAACAAGCAGAAGTAGGCGTGGCAGTCTCGAGCTGAGTCCAAGTCTATGCAGTCTGTCCGTATCAGTTATAGTATTATAAAAGCAAGTGATACCAAGATGTTTCCATTATAAGTACTATAGGCAGATATATAAATACAGATATATATATATATATATAAAACGAATATACAAATATAATATATTCTTATATTGATTGTTCCGCAGGGAGTTTTCTTCTTTAACATAGTGCAATGGACGTCAATAAAGTATTTGGACTATAACTATCCATGGTGGGCACATGCCTTTGGATGGTTTACCGCGTTGTCTTCGATGCTTTATATACCAGCGTACATGGTATGGTTATGGAAGAGAACACCAGGAGACTTGTGCGATGTAAGATTGAAAGACAACCATAGCAATATCATATATGTCTATCTAACCTTCATATATTTTTACAGAAAATTCGTTTGATTGTGCGGATAGATGAGGACATTCCAAGATTACGTGATAAAATGCAAAACGAGGCGTATGCAAAGGAAGTTGAATTTAATTCGTTATAAGAAAAGGATCAATTCGGTTTCATGCATCAAAATTTAACTTTTGAATATTCGGATACTTTGACACTTGACACATCACAACCATATTTATATTTTATATTTTGATATGCACACCTCTAGAGTATATAGAGTATACTTTAACGCTAAAACCCAAAGTAGTAGCCTTAAATTAAATTACTTGTCACGATTCCTCACTTGATTTGTAAATGATGTGCAGATGAGAGTGAATGAATATAATATAATATAATAATATATACATATATATAATAATAAATATAATATATATGCATATATGAGTGGGACGAGATGAGGAGAGATACTAGGACCGCATCCCAGCTCTCGCAGCAAAGTTAAATACTTATGTATATCATCTATTATAAATTCGAATATAGATTATATTTATTTTTTAACCTAGTATCAATGCGTTTATAGCAGGGTGGTGCCCACCCATATAGTTACATATTTTCAATTGCGTTTGTCTGCGCTTTACACTGCACGAAAAAAACATAAAGAACACAGCACGTAGAGCTTGGGCAGAGGCCCACTGTGGGCACCACTGGCTTATAGATTCTATGTATGTATGTTGGGTAAACTTGAAGAAGAACTTGGGTACGATAACGTTATATTATAACTTAGTTATTTTTAGTAGAATAAGTTGTGAAGTGCTTGCGATTTTAGTTGTAATTCATTGATGATGTTGAACGTTTCTTGCTTTTACCAATTTGTTATTTACTATAAATAAAAAAAAACAAACATTTGTCAATTTGTTAAAATGAATATTTTTGTGCTTTGTTTTCATATACAGAAAATTGACAGACCTAATGACCTGATCAATCTGTAATAATTCCCTATAGCTGGTGAAATAAGTACTTGCTAAGGGACTACCCCTACTTACTTTACACACCCTAAGCCAGAGACCGTAAATAACCGTTATGGGTATAGAAAATATTCCTATGAAGGGATCATCCTAAAAATTGTTCAAGGACGCCAAAAATCTTATAAAAATACCATTATATCAATAATATAATAAATATAAATTTTGCAGCTGTTATTAAAAAAAAAGGTAATTATTAAATATGTGCCCTCAGCAGCGATTTTTATTAAGGTAGGGCTATATTTATGATGAATTTAGGTGAATGACAGAAGTCTCGGATTCTTCTAGTTTTTTTTGTTATTGAATTTTGAAAACAATTAAATTTGCATGTATTTTGTTGTTGCGTTTTTGTGTACGGCGCCAGTCTGCCTGCAACATTTTGTGACGGTACACTGTGCCACAAACCGATTCATTTGAAATGAAAACTGAGCAAGCAAGAAAATTCAAAGGGTTTAGAAAAACAGCGCGCTGCAGGCAAAAAATGTTTGAAAAAATAAAATCGCTGAGGGCACATATTTAATAATTACCCTATTTTTCCTTCAAATTTCAATCCGATCAAACAATAAACACAGAAAGTATGAGCATAACTTCAAGTGCTTGTGTCAGTTTAATTGGGAGGCAGGCAGGCGAGCTCGAAGCGCAAGCGCCATCTGTCGAGATTAAGTTGAAAGCATGTGTACATATGTATGACGGAGACTTATTGTTTCCTTCTTCCATAATTTATATAGTCTTTTGATTCGTGTAGTGAGTCCCACAAACCGATTCATTTGAAATGAAAACTGAGCAATCAAGAAAATTCAAAGTGTTTAGAAAAACAGCAACTCATAAAATAAAACATTATTGTGCCTAAATAACATTTCGTTTGAAATAAATCGCTTGCGGGACACAGTGCGCATCGTTGTGACGTTTTACTAAGAATTGGCCAACAACAAAATACATGCAAATAATTATAAATATAGCCCTACCTTTAAAAAAAAATTTAAAAAAATCGCTGCTGAGGGCACATATGCATTAAAATTATGATTTATATTTTAAATTTTTTGTTTATTTAATTTTTCAACTCAGCAAGAAATTGTACACTGCCAACAGATGGCGCTGCCAGATGAGCTGTGTGCTGTTCGGGTAAATCGTCAGCGCCATCTAACGTCTGTCGTTCGAAACATGCTGTAGCCGGATTCTCCCTACTTTATATTTTTGAAGTCCACGTCTGTTAATAAATTTCCACTTTCAGTTTTGTTAGCTCCAGCTGGGCTATCACAATCTTTGGCTTTAAGTTCTATTTTAATACACTTTTCGTCGATCTCAATTCTAACTAAGAGTATTTTTTTAATTGGCCTTTTAATTGGCTAAGAAATTCATCACAATTCTTCATATTAGATTAGCCAAAATAAATTCCAATTGGCAATACTGGTGAATTCTTAACTTTGTTTAAAATTATGTTATCATTAACAAAGCAAAACAATTTCAGCATGACAATTGTTTTTGAAATTGTCAAAGCCAACTTAGAGAAAAATGTACATTATTGAAAATATAGTGAGAAATTGAACACGAAAAAAGCGACTAAAAGTGGGCGTTCAATTTCGTTGATACTTAGTGTAATGGCGAATATCGCCCGCGGAACTATCGTCTGCTTACGACGGTGCCGGGTTGCCAGATCGGGCTCATATTGCTGATGTATTTTGTTGCTGCCTAATTTTGAGTAAGACGTCACAATAATGCGCACATTGTTCTTAAACTGATTTATTTCGAACAAAAATTGTGACGGACACAAAAATTAGAAATTTTATGCAGAATTTCGGCGCGACCGGCAAAAAAAAGCGCAATAGAAAGTCATTTGATGTGTAATTTGAATGCTGATATTCAACAGCCTTAAACGATTGTAAAACATCACGTGTGCGGCCTCGAAAGTAATTATGTCGAGAAGAGAAAGGGAGCGCCGCAGCCGAAACATTTTTGAAAAAATAAAATCGCGCGCGCGATAAGCTAGAGCGGAGACCTTGGGATGAAGACATTTAAAAACAGTGCAGTATTTTTTATTTAAAAAGAGTGAAGTATTTTTTAGTTACATTAAACTAAGTGTGATTTTATGCTTGGTACAATCGATATGCGTAAGAAATATCGCATACAGTCGTAACATCGTATAAAATTATAAATATATCGAGAGAAATAGAGATACACGCTTATGTTGTTCATTTGTATGGCAATTCATTCGCACAAAATAGAGGTAGGTGAAGGATGACGTCATTGAAATATATAAATAAACCTATTAAAAAATAAGTGCTAAAGAAGTTCATCCAGAATTTAAATGAAATTGTAAATTACAGTTGGTTACAATGCAATGCATATATCAATAGAAATGTATCTTTAATACATAATCACAATGTGTATTTGTAAACACAAAATGAATATGTACGTGTATGTGTTTGTGATATATGTATGCAAATGTATGGTTTCACGCCTGTATACTTTGTATACGTAAATATTGAAACGAAAAAGAAAATTGTACATAGAAATGCAGGCATATACATACACAATACGAGCCTACTAACAATCTTTTTTATTTCGCCTGAAGAAAATTAATTTAAAAACATGATTCTTGGGGAGCCACAAAAGGAACAGGAGATACAACACGAGAAACAAGCGAAGAGCCAAGGACAAGGGGATATAGCGAAAACAAGAAAAACTACAGCTGAGGATAGCAAACCGATGGACAACGGAAACGTAGATAAAACTAATGGCAATGCAAAGCTACAAAAACAGGTATAAATTAAAGACCTTTAAAACACAAATCACAAGTGCTAATATTGTAAAAAAACAACATAATTGTCAAGTTGAATATGCAAAATAACAAATTTAGAGCAGTCATACTAGCTCAAACATTGAGATGAGATCACATTACGCGCAGACTGATACACACACTAATAAGCACTTGTTAATAGCACACATGTATGCATACACATACATTTATACACATATGTATTTGGAAAATCGTTGAACGCAGAATATTCCGATGGACCTACACACATATGTATGTATGTATGTACATATGTATTCTATTGTATAAAAACTTGAAGTCGTACTTGTATTCATTTGTATGCGTCAGGTCAGTTCTGTGCAAACATAAACTACTTGTGATTCATTCAACGTTAATTACATTTAAGTGTGTTTAATACAAGAACACTTAGTTCAAGAGTTCGATTTGCATGAATACTAATTTGTATATTTTTGCAGAACGATTCAACGATATCATTTCTACGCGCCGCTCGCAGCGGTGACCTTGGCAAAGTATTAGAATTCATCAATGGTGGACTTATCACTGACATAAACACTTGCAATGCGGTAAGTTCTGTTTACTATTTTATTTTCCAAATGCATTTCGAATAATTCTAATAATTTGTATGTAAATATATTACAAAAGAATCCGGTAATTGTGTAGAAATCAATTTTGGTAAAAATATACCATATTTTGTATAGTTGACCATTAAAATAGTATGTATAAAAAGTATGTGAATAGCTTTACCGGCTTACCGATTAGTAGTTTCACATAAGAAGGCATTAATTTAAAAAAGATGTATAATATAATAAGAAGCAATTAAAATTGGCTACATTCTTTATAAGCATTGTATATTTTCGCTATATAAAATGTCAAAGTTGTATGAAAAAAGGCAACATAACCTATATACTATAAATGTATATAAGTGTCAATGGAACGATTCGAAATGAGACTTATTGTCTATTGGAATTCTTTGATTTTTTAACGAACATACATTTTGTAGCATTATATCTGTGGCAACGCAGCCTCATCGATATGAGCCCGATCTGGCAACGCGGCACGGTCGTAAGCAGACGATAGTTCTGCTGCGATATTCGCCGTTACACACATAGATAGACGCTAAGTTCGGATAGACGCTAAGTACAGACAACAACTGAATTGTTACTCTTTTTAGTTACGCATACGAAATAAATGCTTTAATTTAATAACAAATAAGTGTGATCCACCAGATCTATATTATTGTATTTGCAGTTAACGATTAATCGATGTTAAAAGACAAGTTAAGAAGTTCCGATAGCTGTTCATATATTTTGGAATCAACGTGTAATTAAAACGATAGAACAATATTGCAGGCAATCGTTATCGAAATTCGGGATAGATATTGAATAACAGCAGCGCTTGTGAAATTGAACGACGCATTAAAAGTAGAGTTGTTGATTTGGGTTCGTTTCAGGGATTTAGTTCGCTAGTTCAGTTTGCGGAGTAGTTCAAACGAACTAAGTCTGAACTAAATGGTACAACTCTAATTAAGAGAAAGATAATTTAAGATGGAAATAAAGCTATTGAACTATTAGAAACAAATAAGAATTTCGTGTAACAATTTGAATAATATTAATATAATAATAATAATAATATTAAGAAATGTTCAGTCTTTCGATTATTTTAATTGTAAAGCGTTGTAAAAGCCAGAAGGAGCCGGGATAGACCCCACAAAGTAGAGCTGGAAAAACATCGATATTTACTTACATCGATATTTCGATATTTTTCATTAAAAAACATCGATATATCGAAGTTTCTCAGAGCGCAAGCTGCTTATTTATATATAAAATTAATAAATCAAAAGGGGAGATTGCAGTTGGCAAGGCGCGAAGATCTGACGATTGATCCTTATAAATCTCGACGAGATATGACGAAAATACTAAGTTATAATTTTTTGTTTTCGGCTTAGTTTAGAAGATATAGCCTTCGAAAAATCCTGATTTCCCATAAAAAATTCTTAGTTGAATATCGAACATCGATATTTAAAAACTTCAATATTTTCAAAAATTTAAAAATATCTATGTATCGATATATCGTCGATAGTCTTTCCAGCTCTACCACAAAGTATATATTCTAGAGCTGGGAAACTATCGATGGTTGGAACATTCGATATTTCCGATGGTTTTCAATGAAATATTCGATAGTATCACGATAGTGCTCTATTTTCCAAAAAGTAGTTATACCCATTGTAAATTGAAAAAGGATTTATTGGTTTATTTACTAAACGACTCTTATCAAAAAAGCATGTTTGATTAAACTCATATATTTTTAAAAAACAAATAACATTCTTTCATAGAATTATATCACATTCATGGATACAAAATTAAAAATTTAGAAACTAAATTAAGCAAACCTAACTTGAGATCCAATTATTCTTGTTGAGAAACAATAACAGATCCACTGTTTTAGGTTTAAGCGATGCTTTATTATCGCTTATTACCAGGGCGGCTTTGCTGAACATCCTCTCCGACTCAGTTGACGTTGCTGGGACACACAAATATTTCCTCGCGTATTTACCAACGCGTGGGTTTTGCGCCAAAATTAAGAAAATGTGGTGATAATACTATCGTCCACTATCAAAATTAAATATTCGATAGTGGTTTGAGAAATAAATATTCAATATATAGATACTATCGTGAGTGGTCGCCCTAGCTCTAATATATTCTTGCTCAGGATCAAAAGCCGAGTCGAGTCCGTATTATACGCTGTCTTTTCGTTCGTTTAAACATCGAGAAAAAAAAGCTGGAGACACAAAATTTGGCATGACATTATTATTATTATTATTTTCTGTCTGATTAGTTAAAATTTTACTTAAGTCATACATAATTTAACCACAAAGTGGTGCATAGTTTATTTTAATTTTTTTACTTTTTTTTTATATAGTATTTAATTAACATTTTAAATATTTCATAATCGATTTAAAACATACAAATAATTGTCCTTCTAGAACGGATTAAATGCATTGCATTTGGCAGCCAAGGACGGCTTTGTGGACATTTGCAATGAGCTGCTCAAAAGAGGCATTCAAGTGGACAGTGCCACAAAGAAGGGCAACACGGCGCTGCATATAGCATCGCTGGCTGGCCAGCAGGCAGTCATCAAACAGCTCATCCAGTATAATGCAAACGTGAATGTGCAGTCGTTGAATGGATTTACACCACTGTACATGGCAGCACAGGAAAACCACGACGTCTGCTGCCGATTGCTGCTGAGTAAGGGCGCCAATGCTTCGCTTGCCACCGAGGATGGATTCACTCCGTTGGCCGTGGCAATGCAGCAGGGGCACGAAAAGGTAGTGGCGGTACTTTTAGAGAGTGATGTGCGTGGCAAGGTGCGGCTGCCGGCCCTACATATTGCCGCAAAAAAGAACGATGTGAATGCAGCTACAGTTCTGCTTCAGCACGACACCAATGCCGACATCGTATCCAAGTCCGGCTTCACTCCTCTGCACATCGCAGCGCATTATGGGAATGTGGAGATCGCCAGTCTGCTGCTGGACCGTGGGGCAGATGTCAACTACACTGCCAAACATAATATAACGCCGTTGCATGTGGCCTGCAAGTGGGGCAAGGCGGCAGTCTGCAACCTGCTCTTGTCGCGCGCGGCACGCTTCGATGCTACCACGCGTGATGGTCTCACTCCACTGCATTGCGCCGCGCGGTCAGGTCACGTTGAAGTCATTAAACTTCTGCTGGACATTAACGCTCCAATTTTGTCGAAAACCAAGAATGGACTCTCGGCCCTACACATGTCCGCCCAGGGGGAGCACTATGAAGCGGCACGTCTGCTCCTTGATCATAAGGCGCCCGTGGACGAGGTTACCATTGATTATCTAACAGCTCTCCATGTCGCCGCCCACTGTGGCCACGTGCGGGTAGCTAAACTATTGCTCGACTATGGCGCCAATCCGAACTCACGCGCCCTCAACGGCTTCACGCCCTTGCACATTGCCTGCAAGAAGAATCGCATCAAGGTCGCGGAAATGCTTCTCAAGCACGGCGCCAACATTTCCGCCACAACGGAATCTGGTCTAACCCCTTTGCATGTGGCCAGCTTTATGGGTAAGTCGAATCATTCCATTCAACAAATAAACCAGGGACCGTAAATAATAATTATGAGATTAAAAAAATCAAAACTCTTAAAAGTCTCTGAACAAAATGTGGGAAAAATCCTACCGTGCTAGTTTTTATTGGCGAATACAAAAACCGCGTAAACTTTTTTTTCCAATTTTTATTTAAAAATTGTTTTTTAATTTTTGTATTTAATTTTTAAAAATCAAAATCAATTTATAACTTTTATATTTGATTTATAAAATAAAAATCAAAAATTAAGAGTTATGAATTGATTTTTAATATAAAAATCAGAAATAAAAATCAAATTAATTAAACAAGTTAATTCATATACATATAAATACGTATATATATATATATATATATAAACTGATAGGTATTGCAGTGTAGATCTTATATATTTACCAATATATAAACTAGGACTCTCGGTTTATGGGCAATTTCAATTTTATTTTATTTCTGATTTCTATAATAAAAATTAAGTCATAATTCTTATTTTTGATTTTTATTTTAAAAATCAGAAATTAAAGTTATAAATTGATTTTTATTTTAAAAATCAGAAATAAAAGTTATAAATTGATTTTTATTTTAAAAATCAGTAATAAAAGTTATAAATTGATTTTTATTTTAAAAATCAGAAATAAAAGTTATAAATTGATTTTTATTTTAAAAATCAGATATAAAAGTTATAAATTGATTTTTATTTTAAAAATCAGAAATAAAAGTTATAAATTGATTTTTATTTTAAAAACCAGAAATAAAAGTTATAAATTGATTTTTATTTTAAAATTAGAAATAAAAGTTATAAATTGATTTTTATTTTAGAAATCAGAAAAAAAAGTTATATATTAATTTTTGTTTTAAAAATCAGAAATAAAAGTTATAAATTGATTTTTATTTTAAAAATCAGAAATAAAAGTTATAAATTGATTTTTATTTTAAAAACCAGAAATAAAAGTTATAAATTGATTTTTATTTTAAAATTAGAAATAAAAGTTATAAATTGATTTTTATTTTAGAAATCAGAAATAAAAGTTATAAATTGATTTTTTATTTAAAAATCAGAAATAAAAGTTATAAATTGATTTTTATTTTCAAAAATCAGAAATAAAAGTTATAAATTGATTTTTATTTTCAAAAATCAGAAATAAAAGTTATAAATTGATTTTTATTTTAAAAATCAGAAATAAAAGTTATAAATTGATTTTTATTTTAAAAATCAGAAATAAATGTTAAAAATTGATTTTTATTTTAAAAATCAGAAATAAAAGTTATAAATTGATTTTTATTTTAAAAATCAGAAATAAAAGTTATAAATTGATTTTTATTTTCAAAAATCAGAAATAAAAGTTGTAAATTGATTTTTATTTTCAAAAATGAAATAAAATAAAATAAAATATATGATTTACATGTTGTTACAGGTTGCATGAACATTGTCATCTATCTACTGCAACATGACGCCAATCCCGACATGCCCACTGTGCGCGGCGAGACCGCACTTCATTTGGCAGCGCGTGCCAATCAGGTCTCCCAACTGATAAAAATCTATATTGAATTGTTATTAATAAATTATTATTATTTCAGACGGATATCATTCGAATATTACTGCGAAATGGAGCACAAGTGGATGCAGTTGCGCGCGAAGGCCAGACGCCGCTGCACGTGGCGTCGCGCCTGGGTAATATTGATATAATAATGCTGATGCTGCAACATGGGGCACAGGTTGATGCCTGCACCAAGGATATGTATACTGCGCTGCATATTGCTGTCAAGGAGGGGCAGGAAGAGGCGTGTCAGCTGCTCATAGAGAACGGAGCACAACTGGATGCAGTCACCAAGAAGGGATTCACACCTCTGCATCTGGCTGCCAAGTATAAAATGGTCAAGGTGGCGAATATGCTCCTGCAGAAGGGTGCCCCCATTGACTGTCAGGGAAAGAATGATGTGACTCCGCTGCATGTGGCAACGCACTACGATCATCTGCCCGTGTTGCAGTTGCTACTCGAACGTGGCGCCTCCACGCAGATAAGTGCGCGCAATGGCCACAGTGCATTGCATATTGCAGCCAAAAAGAACAACGTTGAAATCGCCCAGCAGCTGCTGCAGCACGGTGCGGATGTCAGAGCCTTGAGCAAGTCTGGATTCTCGCCTCTGCATCTTGCTGCCCAGGAGGGGCACCTCAACATTGTGCAATTATTGTTGGAGAACGGAGCTGATGCCAATATGGCAGCCAAAAATGGCTTGACACCTCTGCATCTGGCCGCGCAAGAGGGGCATGTTGCAGTCTCGCAGATCTTACTGCAGAACGGTGCCAACATCTCAGAGCGTACCAAAGCTGGCTACACCCCTTTGCATATAGCCGCCCACTACAATCAGATCGATGAGATCAAGTTTCTGCTCGAAAATGATGCTAACATTGAGATGACCACGAATGTCGGCTATACCCCATTGCACCAGGCTGCCCAGCAGGGCCACACCATGGTTATCAATCTACTGCTACGTCACAAGGCAAACCCCAATGCAGTAACCGATGTGAGTAATATAATATTGTTATCATTATCATTTGTAGTTAACAAATTTAAGCATATTTTATGTGAGTAATATAATATTATTATCATTTGTAGTTAACAAATTTAAGCATATTTTATGTGAGTAATATAATATTATTATCATTATCATTTGTAGTTAACAAATTTATGCATAACATAGCACTCGTTTTTTCGGCATCAACTACAATTTTAAAGATAGAGACTTCAAATTTTCGTGGTATATTATTAAAAGTATGACTGAATTTCGGTTTTCTTTTAGTCCACGTCCTCTTACGAAGATAAATATAAAAACAATAATTTATTGATAATCTTTCGCTCGAGTTGCGGTCGTGCATTCGTGTAACTCAAACGTATTCCAACCTTTCAATTGCATTTTATTTCTAGTAAATTAAATATATCCATATATGGTACGCAAGTAATTGTTTATTAATTTTCTGAAAGCGCTTTAGAGTGTAATTCATTTTGATCATTATTTTAGCTTAATGTAAAGAGGAAGCTGCTCTATTTTGTGTTATTAAATTAGGTTGTTCCTTATAAAGATGCTTCTAAATAATATTTTCCCAATTAAATATTTATAAAACTGTTTGGCGACTATTGTTGCTGTTCATGCAGCTGCAACATGAAGTTTTTTGGAAAAAGGCGCTAAAAACGGGCAAAAAACTAAAATGGGTGTCAATTGTGAATAGTTTATTTAACAACTTGTCATTTTTAACTTTTGTCTCAACTCGACTCAACTAAAGTTACAGACCACACAAATTACAACTTCAATACTTAATTAAAGTCTAACAAATACATCAGCAACACTTCAGAAAATTGATATAAAAGCACATTTACTGCGGACTTTGTATTTACAACTTAAAGAACACATCATGATTGTTTTTTTTCATTTTAAAAATCCATTTTCTTTGGCACGGCTTTTCAGAAAATCGCCTTTGAAGTAAAAGAAGATTTTTAAACATTAATTTACGGCAATTAACTAGATCAATTTAGTCAACTTTAATCCATAATTGAACTGTTGTTGAAGGCGGCAAAAATGAATAAAAATATTTTTTTAAGTAGTTTGAAATGTGATTGAACATAAAATTATATACTTTTTTAAATTTAAAACAATTTTTAAATTGTAAAATTGCCGAGAAAATAGACTTTTTTGCCATAGTGCATAGCAGGCATGGTTAAGGCATGGCTAGCAGATGTCTTTTTATCAAGATCTACATTTTCTAATAAAATGACTGACCATGTTTAAGGTATTGAAATCGTATAAAGTAGGCTCAGACCATACATATAGAAGTAGAGAAGAAACTACGACCAAAATTACAATTTTATATATTTGCAATTGATTGTAGTACATTGAATTCCTACAGTTGATAAGGTAAATATATGTATATCATATATACATAGCTATTTTTTATAGCTATATATTTCGGTTGGAATAAACTCCGATCAAAATAAAAAATTTCATTTATTTGCAATTGATTGTCATACATTCAATTAAAATTAAAAAAAAAAAAAAAAAAAAAAAAAAAAAATTCTTCTCAGTAAATCAGTCTCCCAAAATTACAATAATTAATTAAAAAATTATAATAATGAAGCTATAATATATATATAGCTATATCTTGTTGCACTCAGTAAATAATACTTCGAACCGAAAATGCATTTAAATATAACAGTATTCTTGTATATATCTAATATATCTACTAATTTAAAAGAAAATCCCAATAATTTTGAAAAACTCCCTATCGTTTTATATTGTACAGAATGGTCAAACCGCTTTAAGTATAGCTCATAGTCTGGGATACGTCACGGCGGTGGAAACTCTGAAGGTGCTGACAGAGACATCTGTTGTCAATACAGCGACTGGATTGCTGGAGGAGAAGTACAAGGTGGTAGTGCCAGAATTTATGCACGAAACATTGCTATCCGATTCTGAGGACGAAGGTAGCGATGAGCATTTGGATCATAATCAATATAAATACATGGCGACCGACGATCTAAAGGCCGCAAACGAACACGATAATCAAAATTTTGATACAACGAATGCCGAGCAGGATCAGCACGATGGACGGCATATTGAAGGAGGTGCTTATTGACATGTGATATTTTTATCTTTGAAAGAAACACTATTTTATATATAATATTTTACAGAAGTTACAAAAATACTCGAAAGAACCTTAAATTCATCAACAACAGAGAGACACGCCGATAACGTAGCCATTTTAAGGCCGCCAGTTCATCTAGGGTGAGTACAAACTTATCTTGGTTATCGATTTCTTTATTAGACTACCCGACAACAAATTCTTTTGTACAACTTTTTTTTGTACAACAAAATCAATGCCAACCGTACCGTTTTAAAACATAAATTATAAAAAAAATATCAGGGTTATAATTTTTATCAAATTATATTATTTTTATTTTATTTTTGAAAACAAAAACAAAGTTATAAATTGATTTTTATTTTTAAAAATCAAATATAAAAATTGAAAAATAATTTTTAATTTTACAATTGGAAAAAAAGTTTATGCGGTTTTTGTGTTCGCCGATAAAAACTAGCACGGTAGGATTTTGGTAAAGGTTAAATGCTGCATGCGTCATTGATTTTGTTTAAATTTGTTTTACTGATAGGACAATATTTATTATGATTTTAGGTGAAAGAATTATTTGGCGGTCGCTTCTAGTTTTTTTTTAATTGAATTTTGAAAATAATTAAATTTACATGTATTTTGTTGTTGGCCAGTTCTGAGTAAAACGTCACAATGATGCGCACAGTGGCCTACAAGCGATTTATTTCAAACTAAATGTTATTTAGACACAATGTTTTATTTTATGAATTGCATATTAACCATATTTAACCTTTACCAGGACTTTTCCCACATTTTTTTTAGAGACTTTTAAGAGCTTTGATTTTTTTTAAACACATAATTATTATTTACGGTCCCTGAAATATATAAACAATCTTATTTATCTGACAGGTTTCTGGTTTCGTTCCTTGTTGATGCTCGCGGTGGTTCGATGCGTGGTTGTCGACACAGTGGAGTCCGCATCATTGTCCCACCCAAGGCGTGCGCTGAGCCAACACGGATAACATGCCGCTATGTTAAGCCCCAAAGGGTGATCAATCCGCCACCCCTTATGGAGGGTGAAGCACTTGTCAGTCGTGTACTGGAATTATCTCCAGTAGAAGGCAAATTTCTAAGGTAAGATAATTATCAGCAAAAAAGGCATTCCTAAAATTGTACACCAAGAATTGAAACGTGAATTACTAACATCATTTGTGGATATGAATATTCATCCATCTTTTCTTGGATCAAGCTTATTTCAAATGAATGTTTATTTTCAAGTTCAACTCTTGCAAATTAAAAAATTAAATTAAATTAATTAATTATGTTTTTTCTATTTTGAATGAATGTTTATTTTCAAGTTCAACTCTTGCAAATTAAATAATCTAATTAAATTAAATAATTATGTTTTTTCTATTTTGAATGAATGTTTATTTTCAAGTTCAACTCTTGCAAATTAAATAATTAAATTAAATTAAATAATTATGTTTTTTCTATTTTGAATGAATGTTTATTTTCAAGTTCAACTCTTGCAAATTAAATAATTAAATTAAATTAAATAATTATGTTTTTTCTATTTTGAATGAATGTTTATTTTCAAGTTCAACTCTTGCAAATTAAATAATTTAATTAAATTAAATAATTATGTTTTTTCTATTTTGAATGAATGTTTATTTTCAAGTTCAACTCTTGCAAATTAAATAATTAAATTAAATTAAATAATTATGTTTTTTCTATTTTGAATGAATGTTTATTTTCAAGTTCAACTCTTGCAAATTAAATTAAATTAATATCTATTTTCTATTTTGAATGAAAGTTTATTTTCAAGTTCAACTCTTGCAAATTAAATTATTAAATTAAATTAAATAATTATGTTTTTTCTATTTTGAATGAATGTTTATTTTCAAGTTCAACTCTTGCAAATTAAATAATTAAATTAAATTAAATAATTATATATTTTCTATTTTGAATGAATGTTTATTTTCAAGTTCAACTCTTGCAAATTAAATAATTAAATTAAATTAAATAATTATGTTTTTTCTATTTTGAATGAATGTTTATTTTCAAGTTCAACTCTTGCAAATTAAATAATTAAATTAAATTAAATAATTATCTATTTTCTATTTTAAGCCCAATTGTTTTGGAGGTACCACACTTTGGATCACTGCGCGACAAGGAGCGTGAAATAATTATATTGCGTTCTGATAATGGCGAAAGCTGGCGCGAACATAATATATTTGAGAACGAGGAATTACTTGAATCATTCAGCGAGAAGATCTTAACGGATGCGAATCCATTGGAGGATCTGAACACCAGTCGAATTGTTCGAATTGTCACACAGAATGTGCCACATTTCTTTGCGGTTGTGTCGCGAATACGCCAGGAAGTGCATGCAATTGGACCGGAGGGGGGCAAAGTATTTTCAATGGCCGTGCCCCAAGTGCAAGCGATTTTCCCGGCGCATGCGTTGACAAAAAAAATCCGGGTAGGTCTGCAGGCACAGCCTGTCGATCTAATTGGATGTTCGAAGCTCCTCGGCCAGGGCGTAGCCGTGTCTCCGGTGGTCACAGTCGAGCCACGGCGCCGCAAGTTCCACAAGGCGATCACACTAACAATTCCCGCGCCAAGAACGTACAACGAGGGAATGGTTAATGTGCCGTACGTTGGCGATAGCAACGCTAGTGCAACCTCTACCTTGCGATTATTATGTTCGATAACCGGGGGACAGAATCGAGCCATTTGGGAGGATGTAACCGGATCGACGCCGTTGGCATTTGTCAAAGATACTGTCAGCTTTACCACGACTGTGTCGGCGCGCTTCTGGCTGATGGATTGTCGCAATGTGGCTGATGCGGGTCGCATGGCGACGGAACTCTACAGCTACATGGCACTAGTGCCATTTGTGGTCAAGTTTGTGGTCTTTGCCAAGCGGATTTCCACAACAGAGGCTAAAATATCCGTGTTCTGCATGACGGACGACAAGGAGGACAAAACTCTGGAGCATCAGGAATCTTTCACGGAAATTGCCAAGTCTCGAGACGTTGAGGTGCTGGAGGATCAGACAATCTATTTGGAGTTCGGTGGAAATCTATTGCCTGTGCTTAAATCCGGCGAGCAGCTGAGTACCAAGTTTCAAGCATTTCGGGAGAATCGTTTGTCCTTCGTGGTGCACATTAAAGATCAAGAGGAGCCGCACGCACGTGTTTGCTTCATGACTGAGCCAAAGATCAATCCAGGCGATGCGCCTCTGCAGCCGATATGCGTGCTCAACGTCTCGCTGACCCAAGTTGACAATTATAATGGCAACAGAACCGCCAAGGATAGTGTAAATGGCTACGGGCTGATGCAAAAGGATCTTATCAATGCCGAAATAAAAGCTGGAAACTCATCGATACTCTCTGCCGAGCCGGAGGAGATACAACGTGCCGACATTCGATTGTTGGACATATCGAATTTCCTTGGCAACGACTGGCCGCGCCTTGCACATGAATTGGGCATCCTCGAGTCGGATATTGACCTAATAAAGGCAGAGTATGGCGATCAGTCGTCATCCCAGCAGGGCTTAATGTTGTTACGCCTCTGGCATGAGCAGAATGGAAAGCGTGCAACTGGAAATGCGATGGCAGAAGCCTTGAACAAAATTGGACGTGTTGATATTGTGGAACAGTGCATTTACAACTTGGAGACTGTGACAGATCAACTGGAGCGATGCCTGGCCAAGGATCAAATGCGCTCGTCCCCATCACTCCCGACCCAAGGCTATGATGAACAAAATCTCGCCGACGGCCTCAATGAAACATTAAATATTGAATCGGAACAGAACAATGAGAGCTATCAACCTATAAACGGTAAGGAAGTGTAATTCGTTATTCGTTATTCGATATTGTGGAAGGCTAATTGCAGAACTTCCAATTTATTCACAGTTGACACAGAACGCTTCTCTCAGTCTTAAAGTTAGTTTTACATTCGCTTAACATAGGCTTAACATAGTTCTCGTGTTATATGAGTATCGATATACATAGGCTTAACATAGTTCTCGTGTTATATGAGTATCGATATAAAAAAAACTTACTCTCCCCCTTCTTTTAAAAATAAAATAATTATTATAAAAAAATAAAAACCCTTTTTTTTTTACAAAAACCCCCAACTCCACATGAAACAAATACTAAAGTCATAGATTATCCAATTCCAGATCTAAAGAGTAAGTTTCAATATTTCTCTTTATTTTCTAATATTAACAAATACTTTTGCTCATAGAAATAGAGAGCTTGGCAACAGAAACTATTGAAACTATTTCAATACAGGCTGAGGATGCGCTGGCAAAGTCCCTGGAAGATGAATGTAATCACGTTTTGAATGCTTCAGCTGGGAATTCATCACATATCAAACGTATTACCACGGATGAACTTGAGAAATGAAGTTAAATTCAAGTTATGATTTATTTATTTATTTATTTATATACATACATCTTTATAATGCAAGTTTTTGTAGCATGTTCTGTAAGAATATATTGCCCCAGTTAATGCTAAAGATGAATTTCATACAAACAATTCTGTTAATTGTCTAGAATCAAGGCTTTTTTGAATTGTTTTTTTTTTTCTGAAACCGAATATATTTTGTTATAAATTTGCGTCAGAGGATTTTTGAAAAAGCCGCAGTTCTAAACAATCAACCAAACTTCTTAACTTTAATCTGAATAACCAATTTGGATTCAATTCCAAACATTATTGTGCAAATCTAATGCTTTGTAAGATAAATTCATTAAATACAAACATAAAAAAAAAAACGGCATTATGTTTTTTAATTTGTATTTATATATTATAATGTATTTTCAAAATAAATAATTGAATCAAAACCTTAGTGGCATTATAATTATATCATACTTTCTTAGTTATGTAAATGGCTGAACGACCTACTATATTTGTGTTAAATGAGTATTTATACCCTTCGACCATTGAAAAAGGGTATACTAACTTTGTGCAAATGTATGTAACAGGCAGAAGGAGGCGTGACAGACCCCATAAAGTAAATTTATTCTTGCTCAGGATCACTAGCCGAATCAATTGAACCATATCCGCCTGTCTGTCCGGAGGCAGCAGATCTCAGCTATTATAAAAGCTAGAGACACTGAATTTGGCATTAAGGTTTCTAATAGAGACCGTAAATTACCGTTATGGGTATAGAAAATATCCCTATGAAGGGATCATCCTAACAAATTTTTCAAGTATGCCAAAAATCTTATAAAAATCCGATTATATCAATAATATAATAAACATATATTTTGCAACTGTTATTAAAAAAAGTCTGTAATAACAGTTATTTGTGATTTTTAAAAATAAAAGTTGCAAAATAATTATTTTTTTATTTTTATTATAAAAGCTATTACTTTTAATTTTTAAACTTTCACAAATAACAGTTATTAGAGACTTTTAAAAATATTACTCAGAAATAAAAGTCAGTCAAAGACTTTTTCAAAATACATAAGTCTTCTGAATAAATAAAAGTCCTTCATAAAAGTCTTTTGTATTTTAAGAATACCGCATACCATGGAAGATAGAAGCAATAAATTTAAATTTTCCACAGTTGTTTATTGATTTTAATGCACAATATTTTTTTAAACATATCGGTAGACAGATTGGGTCCTAAGTCCGACAGAACCAATTTAAATGCAAAGAGACTTTTATTATTTTAATCTGAGAGATTTATTTTTGACAAGACTTTTTGAAAATGTTTTTGATTTAAAAGTCTTTGAGTGTTTTTTTTAATAAAAATCATCAGTAAAAGTCTTTTAAAAACTTTTAAAATAAAATTCTTTGATAACCGTTATTGGAGATTTAAAAAAAAAAAAATGGTAAATAATCATTAAATTAATTTTTTATAATAAAAATAAAAAATAATCATTATATAAATTTTTTTATGATAAAAAAAAAAAGCGTTAAAAATAATTTGTATGCATAAAATTTATAACCGTTACTGTCCCTGGTTTCTATGTACTAGGCGCAGATCACGTTTATTTCCCCCCCTTTTAAATCAATAATTTAATAATTGAAATCAACTTGTGAGCGCTGTATACTTTAACATATACTAAGCTGAATGACGAAATGTTCTGCCAAAACAGCAACAAACCTTTTAAAAAAACAAGTTGCGGGCTTGAATATATCTTATTATTAAAATGGTATTGTTGGTAACAGACTGGTAACTGCAATTTGACAGTGAAAGCTGTAAATTGTAAAATGTTAGATATTCAAATCCCCATTCAACTTTCTTTAATTCTTTCAAAACATATCTCTTGCATAGCTGCGCGCGAATCTCCGATAGTAACTTACAGTTGTTCAACTATCGAATACTGTAAATCAATAGTCATCAATTTATCGAATAATATTATGAAATACAGTGTGACTGCCTGTTTTATTTAATACACATGCTTGCGCGATAGGAATGGAATACGTATCTGATATCTAAAGCAATTTATTTAACTTGTATTCCAACCACAAATGTTCGTATGTATAAAGTTGTATTTTTGTATGTAAGTTGATTAAATCGCGTATTGCAGAATGAGCAGAGAGCAATGCAATACGTATGTTTTTAGGAGTACAGCTATATACATTTTAATATATCTATATACATACATATGTATATTAAAATATATGTACAGTGTGTCAACTAGTTCTTTGCAAAAGGAAAAATGCAATGAATTTTAAAGTAGTTTTTTATTAACATAATTAGGGTTTTCTTAATTTTTTTTTTTACTATATTATTAGGTAATTAATTATGAACTAATTAGCATCGACAAAAATATAAAATTCATATTTAAACATAGCGAAATCAAACAAAAACAAAAAAAGTGGAGAAAAACAGCTGTCAAGTAATTCTTTGCAAAATGCAAAGACGCATCGAAAAGAGAAATGAAACTCAGTAACGGGACTGCAAATTCCACCAAAATTTATACGTTCTCTTTAATTATGCTATGTCTATCCTTCTTTTGCTATTTTGCATTACTCAAGTGCACATTGCAACATAATTTAACACATTTAAAGATGGCTAGAAAACGAGTTGACGATAATTTAATACAATTAGTTTATTTTAATTATTATAAGCGTAAAACAGCAAAGGAGTTGTCGGAAATGTTTAATATTAAGCTTAGGACTATTTACAATATCATAAGCCGGGCAGAAAAAGAAAATCGGCTGCACCATAATAACTTAAGCAATCAAAATTATTGAGACTATTTAAAACATAAAAATTCATTGCATTTTTCCTTTTGCAAATTAGTTGACACACTGTACATTCATTTAACAATCTATAACGACGATATGATGACATTAATATACGTTTACACGTATGTATGTATGTATGCATGTACATGTGTATTTAAAGCAGTATGTTATACGGTTAATAGCCGTGGTCATGCGTACATTTACATATGTATGCATATGTTACGTATAGTTGCGTAATTATATAGACCAAGACATTAAATATACGTTGAAAGTAAATTAAATTATTAATTAAAATAGTAAACAATTAAGAAATTGATTCTCATTTGCATTGTATGGCTTTGTAAGCCGAAACAAAGTATATTCGGAAATCTATTTACAAGTATGTAAATACATATACTAATCGTTTCATGAGAAATATGTACACTCATACATATGCAACAGGGTGACCGCACCGATAACAATAAACTATGCAATAAAGAGCATATAAATGATAAACATTTAGTGTACTTTCGATAACATCAACATCGATTTAAATTCATTTAATTAGCAACCCTAAATATATTTTTTAATTTTATCTTGTGTAATTCTGGTACCAACTAAAAACTGTCTTTTATATATATATTTATGATATCATTGCATGATTTCGCCTCTATCGCATAAACTGGGTCTATTTTTATTTCAGCTGTTATGTTTCAGTATTTTACTTAACATTTCAGTATTTTTTTCACTCGGCTGAGATTTGAATTACATAGAACATATGCACAGTGGGTCAATAAAGCGATTTTTCTCGTTGACGTTAATAATTTATTATAATATCTAATTCGGATTTGTAGTCTTAAGAATTATTATTTGTAACCGAATTTAAAATGCGTTTTTTCCATCAACTCTAATTATACCTCAATAAATAAAATAGAGTGGCTTAGACAACACAACAACTTTGGGTTTTTATTTTAAAAGTGCACAGGTCCGTAAAAAGCGATTGAAATTTAAAAATTAATGCATTTTATTTGTCTTTGAGGTTTCACTAGCAATAAAAAAATGAAAGCGCAATTTTATATATGTAAGCTAAGTCGTTTTTTTAGACCACTGTGCAAGGCTATCGGAAATCGTTGCATCACTATTTGACTCATTTTAACTCAACTGGCATAATTTTTTTTCGATCTGAGTACCTGCCCTTAATAAAAATAATTAAACGTTAAAATAGATAAATCGACACCAAAAAAAAACATGGCGGGTATCGATTATTTTAGGAGTTCAACGTGACTGGCCTTTGTTACGACAGCACCACAACCTCCATGCGAAAAATTTCGTGATTGCAATCGTATATATTTATAAACATACTTATAATTTTCAATCTTAACACAAACTGAAAAAATATGCAAGTTTATTTATAGAATTCCACTTAATATCATACTAATTCATATTTATTTGTAGGTGCCGTAGCAACATAATTATAGTGCAGCAGTTTATAACTTTCGGCTTGCAGAAAAATTCGTAGACTTACAAATTGTCGCGAGTGGCAAAACGTGATAAATATGCTATTTAATGCTCATGAAGAAATGAGTACAGTAATTTTAAAGACATTCAATTTATCAGCTGTGAACAATATACTTTGTGGATTTGTTAATCAATTTCAACAAAACAATCAACAATCGTCAATTGTGTTTTCTTTGGACATATTAAAATCAAAAAGTGGTTTGGATTACATATCGTGGTTTAAGTCGAATCAAGTTCGTGCGGGCTGTTTACAATAAAAAAAAAAAAATAAGTATATCTAATTAATAATTGGCCTCCCACTATAAGGTTGTCAAAAAAGTTATTTATCCGATTTCCAAACGTAATGAATTCAGTTCAAAGTGCAACGAAGCAACAGGAGCACATCGGATCATTCAAGAGAAGGTTGCGCAAACATCGAGATTATACTGCGGATTTCATCGTCCTGTTAGATTTGGTGCTTCTGCAAAAAGACTACGAAAAGCAGTTCTTTTTCGAGAAACGTGTCGGCAGCGGAGGAACATTTGCACTTCGTAGAACACATTTTGGATGATTGAAAACCCATTTTGATCTGCCGGCGTGCGGATTTGTTTGCTCCCTATGTAAAGAAACTTGCTACAAGCTGTATTGGAATTACTCATTATTAAGGATGCCATATTATATGGTATCATTTCGCGCGGTCCTTGACTGGGGACATTCCCAGAATGGGCTATGTGGTCATGTTATCGGGAATCTACTAAGGTTGCATAGCTGACCCGCAGTTTTCCATAAATTAATTATTAAAACACTTACAAAAATAAAACAAAGAAAAAAACGGAAAAAAAAGAACCAAAGACACTTCCGTTCGTGTAGAGCCCGCAATTTTCCATAAATTATTTATCAAAACACTCGCAAAAAAATCAAACAAAAAAAAAGCCAAAAACACTTTCGTTATTAAGGTGCACTTATTTGTGTTAAAGTTGAATGTACGATCATGTCAAATTCTCATGCGCCAGAGTTAATGCCGTTGCAGCCGATATTCGAAGCGGAAAGTTTACTCAGTTTCCCTCGCATCGCGACTAAAAACAATCTTTTAAAGCTTAATTGGTGGCACTCGCCCACAGAACCGCTTGAGATCGAAGCCGTTTTTCTGGCGTCGCCGGCCAACACAACTTCGAATTGTCAAGTACTTCCGCAAACATTACCTACTGGCACAATGGACAATAATAACATAACCGTACGCAGCAGTGTGAATAACTCGGAAAAATCTACTCCGCATTCCACGCAGTCGTATCAAAAGAATGCCGAAGAGCCACAAATGGGTTTCTCCGGAAACTGTGCAATGGTGGACCTGGATGAGGATTTTGATCTGAAAGATTCGCAGTTACTTGTTAAAGGTAATTATATTTAATTACAATTATTATACTAAAAACTATTAACTAAATTATTATCATAATAATAATATTATATAATAATATAAATAATAATAATAAATAATATAAATAATAATATCATATAATAATATAAATAATAATAATAAATAATATCATAATAATATTATGTACAATTTTTGAAAACTTGCCCAGACATATTTTCTTTACTGAGATCTAAAAACTGTAAATTAACATCATCGTATTTTTTCCAATGTATCGTATAGGGAAAAAGGTTTTTATTTTTTAAGCTGGGTTATATGTTTATAAATATAACCCATAACGAAACTGCGCAAGGAGGAAAGAGAATAATGAAACCAGTCAGAATAAAGTGCATAAAAATGAAATTGAAGTAATAAACGATAAACGATGATTTGGATATGATTTGGCCAAAATACGATGAAATATAAACTCAATTTTATTCCATATCGAATTTGGTTTTTATTCTTTTCAGTTCGTTGTTTCGGCATCAACTTGAATTTTAAAGATAGAGACTTAAAATTTAAATTTTTAAAAATTCGTGGTTTATTATTAAAAGTATGACTGAATTTCGGTTTTGTTTTAGTCCACGTCTGCTTTATATTTACGGATATAAATATAATATAAATACAATAATTTATTGATATAATTCTTCGCTCGAGTTGCGATCCTGCATTCGTGTAACTCAAACGTATTCCAACATTTCTCTTGCATTTTATTTCTAGTAAATTTATTATATTCATATATGGTACGCAAGCAATTGTTAATTAATTTTCTGAAAGCGCTTCAAAATGTAAATTATTTTGGTAATTTTAGCTTAATGTAAAGACGATGCTGCTCTATTTTGTGTTATTAAATTAGGGTGTTCCTTATAAAGATGCTTCTAAATAATACTTTCTCAATTAAATATCTATAAAACTGTTTTTTGGCGATTATTGTTGCTGTTTATGCAGCTGCAACATGAAGTTTTTTGGAAAAAGGCGCCAAAAACTGGCAAAAAAACTAAAATGGGTGTCAATTGTAAATAGTTTATTTAACAACTTCTCATTTTTAACTTTTGTCTCAACTCGACTCAACTAAAGTTACAGACCACACAAATTACAACTTCAATACTTAATTAAAGTCTAACAAATACATCAGCAACACATCAGAAAATGGATATAAACGCACATATACTGCGGACTTTGTATTAAAAACTTAAAGAACACATCTTGATTGTTTTTTTTTCCATTTTAAAAATTTATTTTCTTTGTCACGATTTGTCAAAAAACCGTCTTTGAAGTAATAGAACATTTATAAACATTAATTTGCAGCAAATAACTAGATCAATTTAATCAACTTGAATCGATAATTAAACTGTTGCTGAATGCGGTAAAAATCAACTTAAATATTTTTTAAGTAGTTTGAAATGTGGTTAAACAAAAAAATATATATTTTCTAAAATTTGCAACAACTTATAAATTGTAAAAATGCCAAACAAATTGACTTTTTTCCCAAAGTGGAATGTGAGGAAAAGTTTTCTAACAATGGCAATTTTCAAAATGTTATTTAGTTATAGAAGGAGGTGTCAAGAAGACAAAAGGGTTGATAAAATATGATATGATAAAATATATTGTAGTATATATGGTATATAAATAGATTTGATAAAGACTCAATTTTATCTTCTTTATTTTCTTCTGATCATATTTTCAATTTTTGTATTTTGTTTTAAATGTATGAAATCTGCGAATGCGGCAATTGCAACGAACTTTGAAATATTCACTTAGTTATATAAATAAATATATGTATGGTATACCCTTGCAAAATTTCATATTAATCGGAATACTATAACATATAGCTTTTATCCTATGAATCTGCCGAAAAAAGGGCTTTTATATGAAGACCTTTAGGGTTTTTGAGACAGCGTAAACTTATCAGTGCCAATCAAAGTTAGACCGCATTATTATTTAATTCTGCACCATTAAATATATGTAAAACAATCAGAGGAGATAAGAACCTAAAAAGAGTATGGAACCTTCGGTGTGCCGTAGGTAACCTTTCAGTCTGGCTTTGATATTATTCAGCAATATGCATTTTCGAGATTAATTCGAACTTAGAACATACTATTTTTTTATATTTACAATAACCTAAGCTTTACTTAAGTAGCAATCATTAAATTTATAACTCCTACAACGAAAAAAGTTTTATTTTAATTGCCAACAGTCACATGCACATTGTTAAAAAATATGTACACATGTATGTATATAAACTTGTTTAGGGTATGTACATACACACAAGTGTATTTTGTTCGAAATTCAATTTCAAAATATTTCTTTGTCGCAGTCTTTCCTCACTCTGTGCGGGGTTCAGTTTAGTCTTTTATAATTTGTGTCTGTGATTACGTTTCGATTTCGATTACGATTTTGATTAGTATTTTGAAAGAATGATTTCGTTTGGAAATCGATGACGTTGATCGTCCATGGACCTTACAATATCAAATCGATTAATTATGCTTGTTGAATATCAATTTGCATGAATAAGTATTACGTATGTATGTATGTATATGTACAGCTGTTTTTAGGAATCAGAATGTCTCGGATATTATTGAACCGTGTTTGCTTTTGCAGTTGTATAAATAGTGGTTTTATATTTTGTATTTTTTTTGGATTCATTCAATTGATATTTCTGGGTTGATTAACAGTTAAAATATCAGCTGGAAGTGCGGTCAAGGGCAACTTAACTTTTGCTGTATAAGACGAATTGTTGTTGATATGCGTACATATGTATGTATGTATATGTCAATGTATGCATGTTTGTATTGACGAGTGTGTAGGTGAAGAACGTGTTGTGTTGTAAACGGTAAATTGTTAATTAGTATTTTTGGCTGTGTGTGTGTGTGTGCGTGTGTTTTTTATTGACGAAGCTTGACAACAATTCTTGACTTCGTGAGTACTACGATAGTGTGAATGTGTGCCATGGAAAATATACGTATGTGTATGTGTATGTGTTTAGCGCGTTTTGCACATAATTAATGTACATATATTATACTATAATTTTATAGTATTAAATATTTAATTATTATGCCAAGTCAATAAAGTAATAGCAATAAATGCATTTGTTAAATTGTGAGTGTTTCTAAATCCACCATAAGCGAAGAAAATTCTAAATAACACAGTTAAAATAATGATACGGTACATAAACGCCGGCTTTCAGGTTTGACAAAAACATACATACATACATATGTACATACATACAAAATGACATACATATGTATGTATGTACATAAGAAGCGTGCTTGGCTTTGGTTGTATTCTATGGCAATGCACGTTGTTTCTTATCAATTCCTTTTTATCTTCATACACACGTATGTCTTAATAAATGCACACATACATACATATACATATGTATGTACATACGTTTGTCACAATATGGCTTATTCTGCTTAAGTGATCCGTTCTGTTGAGGCGTATTGGCTAATTTGTAATTTCCAAGTAGTTTATATCATTTTCTTCTTCATAAACAATAATATTTACCTACCTTGTTTTTATAGTTCCCTGAAATTAACCTTATAAACTTTTAAAAACTACAACAATAATTTGTATCATAAAGTGGGAATAATTTCGTTAAGTGTCGACTGACAATAACATTTGGATACCCTTCTCCTCCCACATACTAAAAATAAAAAAAAAATAAAAATAATGAAAACCTTTAAAATAATTGTTAAAAAGCTAATTTCATGCTGATAAAATGAATCCAATTAATAATAAAAAATAGTTTTAAAACAAGTGTCCAATTTTATGACGAGCATTACAAAATTGAGTTTAACATACATACATACATATAATAACTAAATGTCTATACGAAGTTTACAAGAGGCCGTCTGAAATTGACTGAGCTAAACCAAAATGTTTGTGGCTATTGCAGACTTTCCTGTCACAAGGCGGTCGAAATACGCAAGCTAAACACACCGATGATGAGCTGCGATGTAAGGCGAGGTATGGACAAAAAAAAAAATATATATATATATATATGTATGTACATATAATAGGAAGTTGTGTAAGTTACTTGTGCTCAAGAACTTGTGTTCGATAAGTGTTTGCTATAGTCTAACTATATATGAAAGCAGCAACAATTACAGCTTAGCAGTTATTAATTAAGTACTGTTTATTCCCTTGCCGATAATATGTATATCTTGCCTAGGAGACTGTGATTATAGTCCATAAAGTATTTATAGGCTGACTGTAGTCTCAGTTCTTAAGTTTTTATCACGCTCTTAATTAAGTCGGAAAAAGTCGGAACGCTCTGATATATAATATATCGTTTAGCAGCTATAGAACATAACTGCCAAGCAATATCATTTGAACTTATTTATTTATTTATTTATTTATTTGTTTATTTATTTATTTGTTTATTTATTTATTTGTTTATTTATTTATTTGTTTATTTACTTATTTATTTATTCATTTATTTATTTATTTGTTTATTTATTTATTTTTTTAAAAGTCAACTAAGAACAGTCGGTAATTATTAAATATATATTGAATCGCGCGCGCGATTTTATTTTTTCAAAAATTTTTTGTTTGCCGCACACATGTATGATATTCTCAAATCATATTGAGCTATTAACCATCTTCGTTGGCGCCAGTCTGCCGGACCAACGAGTTCTAGTTGCAGGCGCCAAAATTCTCACCCATTATGCAACTCGTAAAATAAAACATTATTGTGCCTAAATAACATTTCGTTTGAAATAAATCGCTTGCGGGACAGAGTGCGCATCGTTGTGACGTTTTACTGAGAATTGGCCAACAACAAAATACATGCAAAATTTAATTATTTTCTAAATTCAATTAAAAAAAAACTAGAAGAGTCCGAGACTTCTGTCATTCACCTAAATTCATCATAAATATAGCCCTACCTGTAAAAAAAAATTTAAAAAAAATCGCTGCTGAGGGCATATATTTAATAATTACCGAACAGTCGACTGTAGGGGTAAGCAAAAAATAAAAAAAAAGATATACAAATTAATATTACATTATTTTATATTCAAATTAAATGTGAATTAGAAAACATTAGTAATGTTCAGCAACAAGTACAAAAAGAGGCATCAAAAATCATCGAGCTCAATGTGTCAGATATTAATATTCGAATGATCGAGAAGAACTTAGCAAACATGATATGATTTGTATCTATCAGCGCATCAACTCCAATTTTAAAGATATAGACCTGAAATTTTCGTGGTGTATTATTAAAAGTATGACTGAATTTCGGTTTTGTTTTAGTCCACGTCCGTTTTATATTTACGGGGATAAATATAAAAACAATAATTTATTAATATTCCTTCGCTCGTGTAACTCAATCGTATTCCAACCTTTCTCTTGCATTTTATTTCTAGTAAATTTAATATATCCATATATGGTACGCAAGCAGTTGTTAATTTATTTTCTGAAAGCGCTTTAAAATATAATTCATTTTGGTAATTTTAGCTTAATTTAAAGACGATGCTGCTCTATTTTGTGTTATTAAATTAGGTTGTTCCTTATAAAGAAGCTTCTCAATAAGATTTTCCCAATTAAGTATCTATAAAACTGTTTTTTGGCGATTATTGTTGCTGTTTATGCAGCTGCAACATGAAGTTTTTTGGCAAAAAGGGGCAAAAACGGGCAAAAAACTAAAATGGGTGTTAATTGTCATTTTTAACTTTAGTCTCAACTCAACTCAACTAAACTTACAGACCAAACAAATTACAACTTCAATACTTAATTAAAGTCTAACAAATACAACAGCAACACATGAGAAAATGGATATAAACGCACATTTACTGCGGACTTTGTATTAAAAAAAAGTTATAGAACACGCAGTTATTTTTTTTTTCCATTTTCAAAATGTATTTTCTTTCGCACGGCTTTTCAGAAAATCGCCTTTGAAGTAATAGAAGATTTCTAAATATTAATTTACAGCAATTAATTAAATCAATTTAGTCAACTTTAATCGATAATTGAACTGTTGCTGAAGGCGGTAAAAATCAACAAAAATATTTTTTAAGTAGTCTGAAATGTGGTTAAACAAAAAATTATATACTTTTTTAAATTTGCTACAATTTTTAAATTGTAAAAATGCCAAAAAAATAGACTTTTTGCCCATAGTGCAGCGTAGCAATATGTTTCCTCAATTGGTTGTGCTTTCCTTGTTTGCATTAATTAAAAATGTCAAATTAGAATGAGTAGCGATAAGTGTAAAGTGGAGTGCAAGGTAATAATGATTAATAATGATTGATTAAACTGTAAGGGGTGCAGTGGTAAGACGTATGAGAACGATTAAATGTTTTGTATTAGCAAGTAATATGTAATTTATTGTTTTTTCATTTCATTCAAGATACGAAACCATGCGTGGGCTTTCTAAATCAGGACCAGGAAGATCAAATGAAGATCAGTGGCTATCGGCGATCTTCTTTGCGTTGGATTCTCTGCTGGATATGCATTTGCCTAACCGGGGGACTATTGCGATTGGTCTTGCACTGGTGGCGCCATTGGTATCTGCTTGCTACCTGCCTTCCCTGCCCACTTCAAGAGGCGCAGCAGGTTCTGATCGAGGAGGATTACCAAGGAAAACACAGGGTTTACCACGTAAAGCCCGTCCGTCTCTTGACCACGGATCAATTAAAGTAGATTATTTAATACTGTATGAATTATTCAATTATGCATTTTAAATTGAATATTATCTTTTCTTCTTACAGAAATCTTTTGATAGAACAACTACCAGAAGAGACTTTCGATGAAAATAAACTTCAACTATCTGTACATTTCTCGTCGGCGCACTTTAAAAGTAAGTTTCAGTTAAGCTGTTTCCACATGAGCTCGCCACAAATATATAAACATGAACACTTATAGAAATGCTCACAATTATTGCAGACAACTTGTAAATAAAAGTATCTTAAGTATCGCTTTTGCCTGTGCGTAGGAACACAGAAGTCACAGTTTATATAAGAAACCAATATTGTATACAACATACAGCTGTGTACACAAAAAAAGGCAGTGCTCTTGAGCTGCAACTTTAAACTTTATTTTATATATCAAAAAGTAAATGAATGTTTACAAATTTAATTTTGTTTTAGCATTGTGATTATTTTCAACAAAAAGAAATCAATTTATTATTCAAAATGTTGTTAATTTTTTTTACATTATTAATTTAAACATATATATATATAAAAGGAATCTATATATATATATATAAAAGGAATCTATATATATATATATAAACGGAATCTATATATATATATAAAAGGAATCTATATATATATATATATAAAAGGAATCTATATATATATATATAAAAGGAATCTATATATATATATATAAAAGGAATCTATATATATATATATAAAAGGAATCTATATATATATATATATAAAAGGAATCTATATATATATATATATAAAAGGAATCTATATATATATATATATAAACGGAATCTATATATATATATAAAAGGAATCTATATATATAAAAGCAATATGCAATTTCATCAAAATCTAACCACTTTAACATTTATCTGTCATTGAAAAACTATCGTCCGAAATTAAGGTTTTTTTTATGAACATCAGTTTTGATATCAGAAACAATTTATCTTATCGGTGCCAATCAAATTTTGACATATGTCCACTAAACATTGAGACTAATTTCTGGCTTACGCTATTTAATAAATAGCAGTTAAATTAAAAAATCTATTTATTTGATACTTAAGTCTATTGGTAACATATAAAGAAATATATTTAAATATATTTATAATATTATATATTCAATATATTCACTTCATGGACTATTGTCTTCGATTTTTCGTACCTTAGAGCGAATGTCTCAATTTTAGTTCTGGACGGTGCTTATATTCTTTCAATCGCTGGTTCAATTTATCAATTGTTGCACGTTTTGTACTTCCCAGTCACACCATACTTTCGAGAAGTGTCCAGAAATGTTCGATTTGATGTGCCTGTGGCATGTTTGGGGTGTTCTCCTTACGGCACAAATTGTATTTCTTTACGGTTCAGCCAATCTAATCTTCACGACCAACTGCACGGCAGCACTTTGGTATTTTTTCGAATTGTTGTGCTCTTTATTTTTTGGTGCTTACTTACGTTTACATTATATTACGTTGTTTATACCCTTCGACCATTGAAAATGGTCAAAAAAGGGTATACTAACTTTGTGCAAATGTATGTAACAGGCAGAAGGAGGCGTGGCAGACCCCATAAAGTATATATATTCTTGCTGAGGATCACTAGCCGAATCGATTGAGCCATGTCTGTCTGTCTGGATGTCCGGATGTCCGGATGACCAGATGAACACACAGATCTCAGCTATTATAAGAGCTAGAGTTACCCAATTTGGCATGAACATTTATGTGTAGCCGGCGCAGATCAAGTTTATTTCAAATGTTGGATGCCACGCCCACCGCCCCCGCAAATTAATAATTTAGTTTTTAAACTCAATTTATAAGCGCTGTATAGAAGATACAATTTTCTGACCTTAACATATAATAAACTGAATGAAATATCTACGTAGTCTCGAAATTACAATCCGATCGGACAATAAACACAGAAGTTATTTAAGAAAGTATGAGCATAAAACCAATTGCTTGTGTCAGCTAACAAGGGAGGCGGGCGAGCGCGAAGCGCGAGCGCCATCTGTCGAGAATAATTTCAAAGTATGTGCATATGTATATGTCTACATACATAGGAACATAGGGCGAAGGGTATCCCACTGTCGCGTGCCGTGCGACTGTTGCTTTTCTTACTGGTTTTCTTCAAAATATTGTGAACGACAGACTTTGAAACTCAAAATTTTCCTGCTAATTTACGGGTTGATTGACCAACTTTGATTTTCGCACTTGACAGCAGTTTTTTTTGTTTTTTTGTTTTGGCACTTTGTATTGATATTCAACTAGGTACAATATAATTTTAATTTTGGATTCTTTTCCATAGCGGAAATGCTTTAAAACCCGCATAAAAGTGGCACGAAAGATTGGTTTATCTTTCTTTCTTTTCTGAGTCGTCCAAACAAATTGGCAACAGATTTATGTAAATCCAGCTTTTTCGACATTTTGATCAAAAACTGCAGGTTAAAATAGCTATGTGATTTCGGTAGAAATACTGTTGGACTTAAGAAGTGAGTTGAGCGCCATCTGTGTGTTAGTTTATGCACTAAAATTAACGTCTGAAATAAGTCTCAATGTTCAGTGGACATATGTTAAATTTGAATATGCACAAATATACTATTCAATTCTGCACCATTATACATATGTAAAAGTTATAAATTAATTTTTATTTTAAAAATCAGAAATAAAAGTTATAAATTGATTTTTATTTTTAAAAATCAAATTTAATAATTAAAAATGATTTTTAAATAAAAAAATTAGTTTATAACTCTTATTTTGCAATTTTTTTAATACAAATTATAAATGGAAATTTATTTTATTTATTTTAGGTTTCCGATCTTTAAGGATTATACGCTGCAAACAACTAGTTTACGCATGGGATAGCAGCATAAACGGCTTCAATAAAATCAACGGCCTGGATGTTAATGTGCCGTGTTCATATTTTCATCAACAGCGCGGCTTGAGTGTGCACGAGCAATTATCGCGCAGTATTGTGTTCGGTTATAATGAAATAACAATTCCGTTGCGGGACTTGAAAACACTTTTATTCCTGGAAGTTCTGAATCCCTTCTATGTCTTTCAAATATTCTCTGTCGTCCTGTGGTTTACGTATGATTATTATTATTATGCTTGCGTGATTCTGCTTATGTCCATCTTCGGCATATCAATGTCTGTATTTCAGACTAAAAAGGTGAGAATAAAACATATTTAAAGTGGGCATCAATAATATCGGACTTCTTTTACATTATAGAATCAAGATGTACTCCATGAGACTGTCAAGAATACTGGGAATGCGTGGATTGTCAATACCAAAGGTCATTCAATCGAAGTTCCTACGCGAAGTTTGGTGCCCGGCGACATTGTCGAGATACCCGCAACCGGTTGCACAATGCAATGTGATGCGGTCTTGCTGTCGGGCAACTGCATTCTGGACGAGTCAATGCTGACGGGAGAGAGCGTGCCGGTGACAAAGACTGCGCTACCGATGAAGCGTGATATCATTTTCGATAAGAAGGAACATGCGAAAAATACCCTGTTCTGTGGCACTAAAGTCATACAGACGCGTTACATTGGTTCGAAAAAGGTTCTCGCCTTGGTGATAAATACGGGAAATATCACTGCCAAAGGTGGTCTAATTCGCTCCATTCTCTACCCACCACCCGTTGATTACAAGTTCGAGCAGGATTCGTATAAATTTATACAGTTTTTGGCCGTCATTGCCTGCTTTGGTTTTATCTACACACTTGTTACTAAGGTATTTTATATAATTCCAATATTACAAATCTATATTAGAAAGTCATTTAAAAAGAAGAAAGTGACATGGCTGGGTATTCCCAGTCGATACAGTCTAATGTGTTACGGGTCGCTGTGTCTCATCTGTTTCATACCTTGGTCATAGTCATCATAAAACTTTTGATTCCAAAAAAATAACACAGCTGGGCGAGCTAGATTTCTTTCGTCTATATTTTCTTAGTCTCCTCAATTCTTTACATAATTAATAGGATATCATATATATTTATATATATATATATATATATTAATTTATACATATATATTTATTTATATATATATATATATTTATTTATATATATATATATATTTATTTATATATATATATATTTATTTATATATATATATTTATTTATATATATTTATGTATATTTATTTATTTATATATATATATTTTTTTAGTCTCCTCAATTCTTTACATAATTAATAAGATGTTATATATATTTATTTATATATATTTATGTATATATATTTATTTATATATATTTATGTATATATATTTATTTATATATATATATTTATTTAAATGTATTTATTTATATATATATTTTCTTAGACCCCTCAATTCTTTACATAATTAATATTGGGTGTATGCATTATTTCGTGCGGTTTTTTTTTTCGAAAATTAAGACTTAATTGTGAAAAAATTATAATACATTTAATGTTCAAAGTATTGGCCAGCGGAAGCTACGATGTTTTCACATCTTTCTGGCCGTTTGTGCATCCCATCCCAAAAGAACTTCTCCAGCTTTGGAGGTCAAGAAAGAATCAAGCCTGTTCTGAAGTGAAGCGTTCTCCGGTGTGGGCATTCTGCATTGATCTGAACAAGTGGTAAACGGAAGGTGCTATGTCTGGGCTATAAGGCGGGTGAGGTAGAACTTCCCACCCACAGTTTTCCAAATAGTTTTTAACTGTTCTTGCAACATGTGGCCAAGCGTTGTCATGATGAAAGATTATTGATTCGTGTCTGGTCGCATTTTCTGGTCGTTTGGCCTTTTTCAGACGAATCAATTGTATTCGTTAGAGGTCCCCATTGATCATCTAACCCTATTTCAATAGCTCATAATAGAGCACCCCCTTGTGGTCCCACCAAATACATAGCATAAGCTTGGCACCATGGATATTCGGCTTTGCCGTGGATTTCGATGGTTGGCCGGGCTTCACATACGATCTCTTGCGTTTTGGATTATCATAATGAATCTATTTTTTATCGCCAGTGACAATCCAATGCAAAAATGACATTTCCGACATGCAGAATCGACGTTCGACGTCTCTTGGCTTTAATTCATTAAGGCATCCAATTTCCAAGCTTCTAGATGAATCCTAATGATTTTAATCTTCTGGAAACGGTTGCTTGATCAACTGCTAATACTTTTGCAAGTTCTTCTTGCGTTTGGCATGCATCTGCGTTGAGAAATGTCTCCAATTCTTCGTCTTGAAATTTTATTGACTGTCCGGGTCGTTCACTGTCGTCTAAATCGAAATTGCAAACCACTTTTGGCACGTTCCTTCGGCTAAAGCATGGTCACCATAAACGTACAGTAAAATACAATGGCTTTCGGTAGCACTTTTCGTCATGTTCAAGTAATGAAGAAGAACTCCACGCAAAAACACTTTATCTGGTACAAATTTTGACATATTCAAATGAATGAAACAATTTGTTGTTCACGCTAAATCAAATGACATCTACTGAAAACGACGTTTGAAATGAATATAGCCACAGATGAACACGACGCGAAATAATACTAGTAGAGCCCTCTCTTAGAAAACCGCACGAATTAATGCATTAAATTTGATTTTTGAAAAAAATCAATTTATAACTTTTATTACTGATTTTTAAAATAAAAATCAAAAATAAAAATTATGACTTGATTTTTATTATTGGTAAATATATATGAACTACACTGCAATACATATCAGTTTATATATATATATATTTTCCTAGTCTTCTCAATTCTTTACATAACTAATAGGATATTCTATATATTTATATATATATATATATTTATTTATATATATATATAAATATTTGTTTATATATACATATATATTTATATATATATATATATATATATATTTATTTATATATATATTTATTTATATATATATTTATATATATATATTTATTTATATATATATATTTTCTTAGTCTCCTAAATTCTTAACATAATTAATAAGATGTTATGTTATTTTGATCATGATCTTTGTTGTCCGCTAATCTTTCAGTATGTTGGTTAATTGTAACGTATTTAATATTCAACCCGGTTGTATTTAATATTTCATCAAAAATGATGAAATGTATATACCTAAACTGCAAAGGTATAAAACCTTTGGCACGCCGAAGGTAACCTTTTATTTTCTATTTTTAGATATTGCGGGGAACGGACGCCATCAAGATAGTTGTTGAATCATTGGATCTTATCACGATTGTGGTGCCCCCTGCTTTGCCTGCAGCCATGACAGTGGGTCGATTCTACGCTCAGAAACGTTTAAAAATCAATAATATATTCTGCATATCGCCACGCTCGATTAACGTTGCTGGTAGTATTGATTGTTGTTGCTTTGATAAGGTAAGTTTCGATGCAGTTTAAACCAGAGACCGTAAATAACGGTTATGGGTGTAGAAAATATTCCTAGGAAGGGATCATCCTTAAAATTTTGCAAGGTCGCCAAAAATCTTATAAAAATCCCATTATATCAATATTATAATAAACATATATTTTGCAACTGTTATTAGAAATGTCCGTTATTTGTGATTTTTAAAAATAAAAGTTGCAAAATAATTATTATTCTTAATTTTTATTATAAAAGCTATTACTTTTAATTTTTAACTTTCACAAATAACAGTTATTAGAGACTTTTAAAAATATTACTCAGAAATAAAAGTGAGTCAAAGACTTTTTCAAAATATATAAGTCTTCTGAAAAAATAAAAGTCTTTCATAAAGGTCTTTTCTATTTTAAGAATACCACATACCATGGAAGATAGAAGCAATAAATTTAAATTTTCCACAGTTGTTTATTGATTTTAATGCACAATATTTTTTTTAAATATATCGTCAGATAGATTGGGTGCTAAGTCCGACAGAACCAATTTAAATGCAAAGAGACTTTTATTATTTTAATCTGAGAGATTTATTTTTGACAATACTTTTTATACCCTTCGACCATTGAAAATGGTCAAAAAAGGGTATACTAACTTTGTGCAAATGTATGTAACAGGCAGAAGGAGGCGTGGCAGACCCCATAAAGTATATATATTCTTGCTCAGGATCACTAGCCGAGTCGATTGAGCCATATCTGTCTGTCTGTCCGGATGTCCGGATGTCCGGATGACCAGATGAACACACAGATCTCAGCTATTATAAGAGCTAGAGTTACCAAATTTGGCATGAACATTTCTGTGTAGCCGGCGCAGATCAAGTTTATTTCAAATGTTGGATGCCACGCCCACCGCCCCCGCAAATTAATAATTTAATTTTTGAACTTAATTTATAAGCGCTGTATAAAAGATACAACTTTCAGACTTTAACATATAATAAACTGAATGAAATATCTACGTATTCTCAAAATTGTAATCCGATCGGTCAATAAAGACGGAAGTTATTTAAGAAAGTATGAGCATAAAACCAAGTGCTTGTGTCAGCTAACAAGGGAGGCGGGCGAGCGCAAAGCGCGAGCGCCATCTGACGGGAATAATTTTCAAGCATGTGCCTATGTGTATGTGTATGAATTTAACAAATTAACTACACTAGATCATGGGTCGAAGGGTATCCCACTGTCGCGTGCCGCGCGACTGTTGCTTTTCTTACTGGTTTAAAATGTTTTTGATTTATTTTTGAATAAAAGTCTTCAGTAAAAGTCTTTTAAAGACTTGTAAAATAAAAGTCTTTAAAAAACGTTATTGGAGACTAAAAAAAATCTTGGTAAATAATCATTAAATTGAACTTTTATAATAAAAATCAAAAATAATCATTACTCAAGGTTTGTTATGATAAAAATCAAAAAATAATTGTTAAAAATAATTTGTATGCATAAAACTTACGGTCCCTGGTTTAAAATATTAATTGATTAACGAAGTTAACGAAATTATTATTTCATATTGTTATTTTCAGACAGGCACCCTGACGGAGGATGGTCTGGATATGTGGGGTGTAGTTCCCAAGTCATCGACAAATCAATTCCAAATACCTTTGAGGGATGTGCAGCGTCTGCCCTTCGATCACTTTCTTTTCGGCATGGTTACCTGCCACTCCATAACCGTGATGAACGGCAAAATGATGGGCGATCCTCTGGACTTGAAGATGTTTGACTCCACAGGCTGGTTGCTGGAAGATGTCAATAGCATACCCGAGAAGGAAAAGTATGGTCTGATCTATCCGACAATACTGCGACAACCGCATCGAGCCATCAGCTCCAGTGTGCAGCGACAATCTTCTGTGGATGATTTGCTTGCAAATGCAGGACTATCCTCAGGGGATGCGAACTATGATCACGGTATTGTAAGAGAGTTCCCCTTTTCATCGAATCTGCAACGCATGGCTGTGATCACGCGATGCCTAACGGCTCAGGGGTTCAATGTCTATTGCAAGGGCTCCCCAGAAATGTTGCAGCAACTCTGTCAGCCCGGCAGCATACCCGACGACTACAGCCAACAGCTGTCGACTTTCGCCAAACGTGGCTTCCGCATCATTGCGGTGGCATACAAGAAACTAAGTCTGAAAATAAACTACACCAAAGTGCAGCGTTTGTCACGCGAAGATGTTGAACAGGACCTGGAGTTCCTTGGTTTCGTTATACTTGAAAACCGCCTTAAGCCCGACACTACGGATGTTATTAATTCTCTCAGTCTCGCTGGCATTCGCACTGTCATGATCACAGGTGACAATATATTGACGGCGCTAAGTGTTGCACGTGACTGCGGTATTGTCAGTCCCACTCAGGCTGTCATCACCGTGCATGCCGTGCAGACTCTTGAGAGCGATCAATACGAGCTGCAGTATACGCTGGAAATGGGAACATCCTTGAGTGCGCCAGCGCCGTGCAATGGAAACGGAACTTCATCGTCGTTCGCTTTGGACATAACATCCATCTCGAGTGGCAGCAACAGTCTGTCGAGTGTCAAGACCCAGGATAGTTGGACACATAACGACGATGTCGAGCTGGATATTGCTGCTCTGGCTGCTCGCAGCCACTGGCGCCGTCACTTCACCTTTGCCATGGAGGGCAAAACCTGGCAGATAGTGCGTGATCGTTTCGCTCAGGAAATGGAGTTTATTTTGACGCGTGGTTCCATATACGCGCGCATGTCGCCAGAAGACAAACAATCGCTTATTGTGGAGCTGCAGAACCTCGACTATTACGTGGCTATGTGTGGAGATGGAGCCAACGATTGCGGGGCATTGAAGGTGGCCCACACAGGGATTTCATTGAGCGAGACTGAGTCGTCCATAGCATCGCCGTTTACGTCTCGCAATCCGACAATTGCAGCTGTGCCGAATGTCATAAGAGAGGGACGCGCCGCCTTAGTTACTTCCTTTGGCATTTTCAAGTACATGGCAGCGTATTCCTTGGTGCAGTTTATTTCCGTGATGATACTATACTCGATTGAATCAAATCTCACGGACAAACAGTATTTGTATATTGACTTGGGCTTGATATCGGTCTTTGCCTTTTTCTTTGGCAAAACGGAGGCATATGAAGGGCAACTGGCCAAGCAGATACCACTTAGTTCCCTCATATCTGTCACGCCGCTATCCTCGCTGCTACTTCATTTGTGCCTCGTGATTACCTTCCAGGTGGCGGGTGAGAAAGACAACGAATATGAACTCTTAGTTATTTATTAATCCCAATATCTTTTCAGGTTGGTATCAGCTGCATCAGCAGACCTGGTTCGTGCCGTTCCAACACTCTGATGAAAGTCATCTTGGCTGCTTTGAAAACTACACCATGTTCGCCATTTCTAGCTTTCAGTACATTATACTGGCATTTGTATTCTCGAAGGGTGTGCCATACCGCAAGCCGCTCTGGTCCAACTGGCCGTTGTGTTTGACCATTGTTTTGAACTTGGCAATTGTTATTTATCTGGTAATCTATCCTGCCGCATGGCTCGCTGACTTTTTCCAGCTGGTTGTGCCACCCGACATGTTCTTTCGTTATATAATGTTGATCTATGGCGCCGCTGCATTTATCTCACATTCACTGCTTGAATCGATTGTAGTGGAAACGTTGGTCTTCAAGCACATTCAGGTGCGACGGGAGCAGAACTTCAAGACTTCCACCCGCAAGTATATGCAGCTGGAGTACAAGATCAAGTCAATCGATAACTGGCCTCCTATAACTGACATTTACGAGCCCCTCCACGATCCGCGCACCTCGGAGCCAGCACAACCCACATATGTCAATTTAAGCGCAGAACAAAATGTAGATACACAGCCTGGCGTGTTTCCTGGGTTCTTTGAAATGGGCTCAGAGCGAGTCGGCTTGTAATTATTTCACATACAATATCATGCATTCAAATATTGTACATAGAGCTAAATAATTATTTAAAATTATGTTCAAAAAAATATAATATATAAAACATGTTAGTGTAGAAAATTGGTTATGTACTTAGAGAAGGAATCCATAAGAATTGTAAATGTCTTTGCATAGCAATAATTGTTAACCGTTTATGAGCCAAGTGCGTGTGTTTCTTATCTTGTGTGCGTTTATATTGGTTAGTTGCCGATAAACTACCTCTTCGATAAGACAGCTAGATACCATATTACTAATATTTATTTTATACCATTAACCTGGAATAAAGTTGAATAAGTACAGAATAAAGTTGTTGTACATTATTGGGTTTTTCTCCTGCAATACACATTCTACTTTTGTTTTAGTTCAATTCAATATATTTATGTGTATAAATTGAGATTCAGTCTATAAGCTTGGTTGTTAATAAACTTAACTATTGAATAAAACGATCGTTCCCAACAACGAATACTTTACATTCTTTACTTTACATTTACATTTTTTTTACTTTACATTCATTCATTCTGCAACAGTTTTTATTTCTCTTACTCTCGTATTTGAAAACAAAATGGAGAGAGTGTTACTGCTCGATGACTTGAATGTCTTTCGTTTCAATATAGGATCGGCTTGGAATTTGAAGCATGGATATGTATACAAACATTTAAAAAAAAATATAAATTTTTGTTTTACCACATTTCAAACTATTTAAAAAATATTTTTATTGATTTTTACTGCCTTCAGCAACAGTTTAATTATCAATTAAAGTTGACTAAATTGATCTAGTTATTTTCCGTAAATTAGTGTTTAAAAATCTTCTATTACTTCAAAGACGGTTTTCTGACAAGCTGTGCCAAAGAAAATACATTTTGAAAATGGAAAAAATAATCATGGTGTGTTCTTTTAGTTTTTAATACAAAGTCCACAGTAAATGTGCGTTTATATCCATTTTCTGATGTGTTGCTGATGTATTTGTTAGATTTTAATTAAGTATTGAAGTTGTAATTTGTGTGGTCTGTAACTTTAGTTGAGTCGAGTTGAGACTAAAGTTAAAAATGAGAAGTTGTTAAGTAAACTATTCAACAAGATGCACTTGGGTTTAATAAAGGTAGACACAACTGAGACTTGAAAGGAGGGTGTGATAAATACATATACATATGTATCACTAACCAAACTTCTGCAACGATTTACAAATAATAGAAAAATCGTCAAGGAATAGATTATATTTTCCCGGCAGAAGCGGATAAATCAATGCGAAAAAAGAGTTGGCAACACTTTTGGGTTTTTTTCTGGGTTTCCCCAATCCTCTGCAACAAATGTTGGTTCGCTTAATTTGTAAGGTCCAGTTTTAAAAATTTAATTTTTTTAAATTTTACTGTTTAACGTAAATTTAAACTTTAATTTTACATATACATTTCTTCGGTTTTTTATTAATTTTTAATTCATATTTAATTTTAATTTAATATAATGTAATATTAATTTTTATATCTAATTTTTCATATATTTCCTACCCCTACAGTCGACTGTTCTTAGTTGACTTTAAATAAATAAATGCCCAACCGACCGAGTGGCAGTGTCATAAACGAGATAAAAAAATAAAATAAAAAAAAAAAAAAAAAAAAAATTTCGCGGGACAGGCATTTTGAGGAAAATTTAATTTCTATCAACGTAGGACAAAAGATGCAATTTTAAGGCTGGTACAGAGTTTGCATTTCTTAATATGAAAGGGTACTTATTGAAATCAGAACATAAAACCTCTGAACATAATATCCTGAAAGCCTCATGCAACACATAGTTTGAACTACAATTAGAAAAAGTTAGTGGTAAGTAGTTAGGGGTAATTCTACAAGGGACAGCGAAGTTTAATTGGCTGATCAGGTCAACACTCTCAACATCCCCTTGGATTAGGTTATTCATAAAGACTACCCCAAGCATAGTTCGACGGTTAGCTAAGGACGGTAAATTAAGTAATCTTAGTCTGTTTATATAAGAAGGAAGTCTTAAATCTACATACAAGTTTAGACCTCACAAGGCAATAACTGAAAATGTTTTTAACTATATTTTTTTGATTTTTATCATAAACAACTTTGAATAATGATTATTTTTGATTTTTATTATAAAAGTTCATTTTAATGATTATTTACAACATTTTTTTTTAAGTCTCCAATAACGGTTTTCAAAGAAGACTTTTATTATAAAAGTAACTCAAAGACTTTTAAATCAAAAACATTTTATAAAAGTCTTGACAAAAATAAATCTCTCAGATTAAAATAATAAAAGTCTCTTTGCATTTAAATTGGTTCTGTCAGACCCAATCTGTCTACCGATATGTTTAAAAAAATATTGTGCATTAAAATCAATAAATAACTGTGGAAAATTTAAATTTTTTGCTTCTATCTTCCATGGTATGCGGTATTCTTAAAATAGAAACGACTTTTATGAAAGACTTTTATTTTTTCAAAAGTCTTATGTATTTTGAAAAAGTCTTTGACTGACTTTTATTTCTGAGTAATATTTTTAAAAAGTCTCTAATAACTGTTTTTTGTGATTTTGAAAAATAAAAGTTGTAACTTTTTTAATAAAAATTAAAAATAATAATTATTTTGCAACTTTTATTTTTAAAAATCACAAATAACGGACTTTTTTAATAAAAGTTGCAAAATATATGTTTATTACATTATTGATATAATGGGATTTTTATAAGATTTTTGGCGTCCTTGGAAACTTTTAGGATGATCGCTTCATAGGAATATTTTCTATACCCAAAACGGTTATTTACGGTCTCTGGTTATATGTATTTTAGTCGTTGAATCCGAATCCGAATTTCCCCATCATGTCTGGACTTCGACTTAACCTCAAAAAAATTAAAAAAACATTCGAACATTCCCCAAAAGATATATAATCCTGATCTGGTAATGCGATATATCATTTAACATGTATTTTGATCTTGTAAGCTCGAACCCAAAGTCTCAGTCTCAGTTTCGACTTGAGCCCAAAAAACTTAAAATAAATTTGTGAAGTCACAATATTTGTATCTATATGTTTTTTGAAAACATTTTAATTTTTTTTTAAATTTTTTAGTTTAATTTGAACTTTTGCCATTTCTCCAGCTTTCTACCCACTGTGCACTGGGAGATAACTTAACAAATTTGTGAAGTCCCAATATTTGTATCTATATGTTTTCTGAAAACATTTTAATTTTTTGCCATTTCTCCGGCTTTCTACCCACTGTGCACTGGGAGATAACGTGTTTGCATTGGCTTTTCAAATCAGACGATGGGTATCTTAATGTCGAGGGCGACTGCAGCTTTCTTTACTTGTTTTATATTTAGGGAATGCAAGTTGCCTTTTCAACTTAAACATCAGCTTTTGACGTGGCCCCATACTACTAAATTGCCATTCGCAAATCTTCAGCTTCTTCAGTGTGATACAACAACAACAATACCAGGTGCGTACCACAGACAGACTCATCGACACACACAGCATTCAGCATACCACCTGAACCGGCCAAACCGCTTTGGCACATGCGGACTTTTTGTGTCACTTCGTGTTGTGTGAGCTTTGGTCTCGTCTTCGTCTTCGTCTTCGACTTTGTCTTCGTCTTTGACTTTGTCTTCGTCTCCGTGTTCGGCTTCGATTGTGGAGATTTCGTAGCCGCAACTTGTCGCTGCGTCTGCGTATTGGACAAGTCAGTTTAGTGCTTTTCGTCGGCGTTGAATGGTCGATAGCGCATCTCAGCGCAAATTCCATCCAGACTATATATACATATATAGGCGTGTGAGTGTTTGCTATAAGTGTGTGTGTGTGTGTGTGTGTGTGTGTACGGGTTAAGTGTTTGTGCCAGTTACGTTGTCCCAGTCTAGCCGTTATTTTCTCCTTGTAGCCATAGATTCAAATCTAAAATACCTCATATCAATTTATTACGTTATAACAAATTGTATCATGTAACAAAAAAAAAAATATGTATGTATATATACAGAGTTACATATACAATACATGTTTGCATGCAGACAACCTGTTGGAACGCGACAAGAAAAGGAAATGAAATTCCAGTTTCCATACAAAGTGTATACATATATTTTTATACATAGCCGAGCTATACAAATAAAAGAAACAACAACAACAAAAATTTATTCACCTTTTCATTTACATGTAGATTCCAAGCCAATCAACCAGATTTGCCTCAGCACCTTTAACAACCGCTACACACACACCCATTGTATGTGTATACCAAAAGCCTAAAAAACTATACAAACTTTGGTTAAATGTGCGCGTGAATTCCCAGTGCATATACATATGTATGTGTGTATAAAGCTGATGGTGATGATGCTGCAGCAACATATACGGTCAACTCAGACGGCTTTAAAGATGAAGCAACCACAAAAGAAATATTCAAAACATGGCGGGTTATTATTTAATTTCCAAATTTCTCGTCATCTGATCGTGCTGACGCTCCTCGCCCTCATGGCAGCCCCACCTTTTGGATTGGCCCAATCAAACGGTAAGTCAAAAGACAACAAAAACTTATCATGGATTGCAGATTTACAAATATTTCAAATTGAAATTGCACATAACACAAACTTTATATAAAGAGAAGAGAAGAGAAGAGAAGAGAGCTAAAGAGAACTGCACATCCTAAATGACAAATTTTATTTATTTATTTAAAGTCGTCTATAGCAGTCGACTGTTTATTAATTAAAATTACAAATTGGAATTTTAATAATTCAAAATTTAAAATTAAATTTATTATTTATTATTTTAACATTTAAATTAATTCAAAATTCAAAATTTAAATCTGTTTATTAAACTTGAAAATTAATAAACAAATAAAACAAGCAGACAGTCTCGACATTTTGAAAGTTTTATACACATCGATTGTTCCTATACTAGTAAAAATTATATCTAGACTATAGCAGTCGACTGTTTATTAATTGCAATTAAAAATTAAAATTTTAATAATAAAAAATTTAAAATTAAATTTAGGCAACGTTTATTTTTACATTTAAATTAATTCTAAATTTAAATCTCTTTATTAAATTTGAAAATTAATAAACAAATAATACAAAAAGACAGTTTTATACACTGGCTTCAATCTCCATCGATTGTTCCTATAGTAGTAAAAGTTTTAATATAAAAACTTATCATGGATTGCAAATTTACAAATTTTATAGAGTCTATTTCAAATTGAAATTGAAAATAACACAAACTTTATGTATTAGCTAAAGAGAACTGCACGTCCTAAATGACGAATTTTATTTATTTATTTATTTATTTAAAGTCGACTATAGCAGTCCACTGTTTAACAAATTAAAAATTAAACAAAACAAAAATTAAAATTTTAATAATTGAAAATTGAAAATTAAATTTAGGCCAATTTTATTTTATCATTTAAATTAATTCAAAATTTAAAATTTAAATCTCTTTATTAAACTTGAAAATTAATAAAACAAATAAAACAAGAAGACAGTCTCGACATTCTGAAAGTTTTATACACTGCCTTCAATCTCCATCGATTGTTCCTAGACTAGTAAAAGTTTTAATATAAAAACTTATCATGGATTGTAGATTTATTATTTCAAACAAACAAACTTTATGTATTAGCTAAAGAGAACTGCACATCCTAAATGACATATCTCTTTATTAAATTTTAAAATCAATAAAAAAATCAGGGACCGTAAATAAAAATTATGAGATTAAAAAAATCAAAGCTCTTAAAAGTCTCTGAAAAATGTGGATAAAATCCTATCGTGCTAGTTTTTATCGGCGACACACAAAAACCGCGTCATCTTTTTTTTTTCTAATTTTTAATTTAAAAATTGTTTTTCAATTTTTATATTTGATCTTTAAAAATAAAAATGAATTTATTACTAATATTGCAATTTAGATGATATATATTTACCAATATATGATCTAGGACTTTCGGTTCATGAGCAATTTCAATTTGATTTTCATTTCTAATTTTTATAATAAAAATCAATTCATAATTCTTATTTTTGATTTTTATTTTAAAATTCAGAAATAAAAGTTAATAATCGATTTTTATTTCAAAAATCAAATATAATAATTAAAAATGATTTTTAAATAAAAAATTAGTTTATAACTCTTACTTTGTAATTTTTTTAATAAAAATTATAACCGTTACGGCCCTGAAAATAAATAAATAAAACAAGAAGACAGTCTCGACATTCTGAAAGTTGTATACCCTGGCTTCAGCTTTAGGCTTAAATCTCCATCGATTGTTCCTATACTAGTAAAAGTTTTAATATAATAGTTTAGCATTTTAATACCTGGTTCATGTATTCGTTTACAGTAATAATAATATAGTATAGTATAGTATTCATGTATTCGTTTACAGTAATAAAAGCTATAATCGCTGAACATACAATATATTAAGTTTAGTTTATTAAATTCTACATTTCTGTATCCAGATATGAAGTTCTTGTGCAACAGACACCCTGCTCACATGCTGTTTATACATTTGAATTAGCATATGTTTGAGAGACAGACAGACAGCTAGTGCAACTGCCCTGTCGATGTTGATTACTTTATAGGGTCGCAGCAAATGTATATACCTTGCATATACTTTGCGCAATTAAACTCAAACAAATTAAATTAATTTTCAATTTAATTACCTTAAAATTTTGTAAACTTAAACTTAATGCTTAATTATTTTAAATTGAGTTTTATATAATTCTTTGTAACTAATTCAGTCGACTGTATTTAGTTGACTTTAAATTAATTAAATAAATAAACAACAATGTTTGTATCCGTTTGTATCCGTTTTCAAGCCCGGTTTCCTGGTTAACATGACGTATTTGTCTGTGTGCTGGCTACATGCAGGTAACTCATAGTAAAAACAAGAAATTAATGAATTTTAAATTCAACTTTCACAATGCAAAGCCAAGAAAATCAATTCGCGGCAACACTTTACAAACTAGAAGAACAACAGCATCAGTATGAGTACCAACACCAACACCAACAGCAGCAGCAGCAGCCGCATTGTAAGCATTGTCATTTAGAGAGAGAGAGAGAGAGAGAGAGAGAAGGGGAGAGAGCGAAAGAGACGAGCAGACTCGTATATGGGTCAAAAACACACAAGAAAAATAAACAAGACAAGCGCGAAAGCTATAGTCGAAAATGCTCAGGGTGACCTGCTGCTTTAATTGTTAAATTCAATTTCAATTTCCAAATTCATTTTCAAAGTTTTTTTCATTTATTATTAGTTTTATTTGAAATAATAATATCATTGTTTCATTTAAAAATATATCTGTTGATCAACCAATATATATTTTTACTAAAATCGTTGACTAAATAAAACTATTTAATATTATTTTACCAAGCAGGAGGCATAGATATTTGTGAATTTTATTTATTTCCTTTACTTAGTGCTTCAAGCTTTGGCGAGTTGAAATTATTGATAATTATACTTTATACATAAATCATTAAAGTTATCGAATTCCATTTCACACAAACTTTGCCACGGCTACATTTTGCCTAAACTTTCGTTTTTTATTGAACTGAGTCAATATTTTATGAAGTTGGTTTTGTCTTCTTTATTGCGTTGCAAATATCTGCCTCTGCATGGAGTTCAATAATCAATAATTTGCAATACTATGCCATGGCACTATGGGAAAAAAGTAAATTTTTTTTGGCATTTTTACAATTTAAAAGTTGTTGCAAATTTAAAAAAATATATAATTTTTTGTTTAACCACATTTCAAACGACTTAAAAAATATTTTTGTTGATTTTTACCGCCTTCAGCAACAGTTCAATTATCGATTAAAGTTGACTAAATTGATATAGTTATTTGACAAGCTGTGCCAAAGAAAATTCATTTTGAAAATAGAAAAAAACAATCATGGCGTATTCTTTAATTTTTTTTAATATAAAGTCCGCTGTAAATGTGCGTTTATATACATTTTCTGACGTGTTGCTGATGTATTTGTTAGACTTTAATTAAGTATTGAAGTTGTAATTTGTGTGGTCTGTAACTTTAGTTGAGTTGAGTTGAGACTAAAGTTAAAAATGACAAGTTGTTAAAGAAACTATTCCCAATTAACATTCATTTTAGTTTTTTGCCCGTTTTGCCTCTTTTGCCAAAAAACTTCATGCTGCAACTGCATAATCAGCAATAATCGACAAAAAACAGTTTTATAGATATTTAATTGGGAAAATCTTATTTAGAAGCATCTTTATAAGGAACAACCGAATTTAATAACACAAAATAGAGCAGCATCGTCTTTACATTAAGCTAAAATGACCAAAATAATTAACATTTTGAAGCGCTTTCAGAAAATTAATTAACAATTGCTTGCGTACCATATATGAATATAATAAATTTAATAGAAATAAAATGCAAGAGAAAGGTTGGAATACGATGGAGTTACAGAAAAGAACGGACTGCAATGAATATGAATAAATTATTGTTTTTATATTTATCTCCATAAATATATAAAGCGGACGTGGACTAAAACAAAACCGAAATTCACTCATACTTTTAATAATACACCACGAAAATTTCTCTATCTTTAAAATTGAAGTTGATGCCGAAAAAAACTCTTTTCCCATAGTGCATAGTTGTAAGTTTTGAAACTGTTATTAAAACATTTTAGTTGTAAGTAAGCAAATATTTGATTAAGAAATAATTGAAACTATAATTATTTTTTATTTATACCTCATTTTTCTCATACAATTTTAATATAAAATATTTTATATATAATATTAATATATAATTATTTGTTTAAGAAATAATTCAAAATTTAATTATTTTTTATTTATTTATACTTTTATTTTTCTCATACAATTTTAATATAAAATATTAATATATAATATATTAAATATAATTTGTTTTCAGACAACGCTTATTCAGTAAAGCCAACCCCAGCCCTGCGGGTGCCCGGTTCCGATGGTAAGCAGTAAAATCCTAGAGCAAACTTAAGTTCCAGCTAATAAATACCTGCTACTAATAATAGTAACTAATTAAAATAAATAGTATTAAAAATATGTTTAATTTACCAATTGGATTCAAGGTGATGTTACAAACTTTATATAATATTAGAAATATTTTAAGATATTAAAACGACAATCCGAATAATTTATATATAATATAATATTATAACTAATATGCAGAAGGTACCGACATTTTTACATATTCTTGATCAAACACACAAATTTTGTCATGTAAATCATTATAATTATTATAAATAAATGTTGTTGTTTGCCAATTAATTAATTCTTAAAATGACAACAATAAAAGCCAAGTATATATACTGATCCCATGTTAAGTTAATAGATAATCTAATAATTGAGTGTGATATAATTATTTGTTGTTGTTTATCTTTTTATTCTGTGCTTACTTTTTATACTATGTACTAGGTGGAGTGAAAAGTAACCTCCTTGGGCACGAAAAAAACATTTATTTTACATGTTTTTTTATTTTATTAAATTTAAGCCCTTTTTAGCTCGATACACTTAATCCAGCAATTTTCCAACCTCTTGATCTGGTCGGAAAAATAATTTTCCGAAAGGTCTGCAAAATACTCCTACGCGGTGTCGATAATTTCAAAAAATTCCTCGCGTGAGCTGCATTTTTTATTGTTGAGCCATCTTTAGAGGTTTGGGAAGAGATTGTAATCTGAGGGAACCAAATCGTATGAAGAAGGGGGATAGGGAAGTAATTCAAGCCCCAAATAATTTATTTTGGCCAAAGTTTCGTTTCTCTTGTTTTTGGTCTGGAGCCAGTTTCGCTGCACTTATCGGCAGGATTAATATTTCATATGAAAAATGTAGTTTAGAATATAGTTTGTGCGCTCAATACTGATGCTTGTGGCATCTGCTAGCTCACGAAATTTAACATTCCTGTCTGCCAACATCATCGCATGGATTTATTCAACATTTTCCTCTGTGACCTCATCCGAGGGCCTGCCGATGCGGCCTTGATTGTCAGTGGAGTTGCGGCCACCAAGAAACTCTTGAAAACAATATTTGACGGTGTAATCTGACGGAGCATTAGCCACATAATATTTATCCAACTTATCTTTAATTTCCCTCGCCGTTTTGCCTCTCAAAAAATAATGTTTAATGAGAGAACGAAAATCGTTTTTGTCCATACTGAACATGCTGCCAAACACGTCAACAACAATTAGCTGTCAAAACAAAACTAGAGGCAGCAAATTTGGCATGTTTGCCTAAATATGAACGGACTACAAGGCACTATAAAATTTTTTGCAGTTGCAGTGTATTTTGGCATTCAAGGAGGTTACTTTTCACCCCACCTAGTACGTATATAGCGTGTTACTTTGTAAATAAACTAATATTTATTTTTGTTATATTTCTGTCGTGTTCTTATCACTATTTTGTAACCTTTTCTTTATTTCTTTTTATGTAAATGATTTCACCAACTCTCTCTGCTGTACATTCTGGACATGTTTCATAACTTTTTCGATCTTATTTTACTTCTTACCTGAATGTTTTGTAAATATCTGTGCTGCATTTCTTTCCACACAAATTTCAATTGAATCGATCAAATATCTATGTTAATATTATATATATACTAGATTTAACCACTGTATTATTAGTAAATAACGATGGAGTGGGTCGCTTGGGCGATAACCATGGTCGGTTTCTCTCAGTGCGACCCGAGGTAGGCTTACTGACCTCCACAGCCAGAACCTTCATACAGGAGGGCATTACAACAGAATACGCCACCCAGGTGGTGGGCACGACACTCGACAATGGTCGCTTCTATGCCCAGTACCTGAAGAAAAGCTCCCGGGTGCTTTACGAGAACGGACAGCCCTCGGTGCTGACCAGCTGGGTGGGCAGTACCCAGACCCGAACCTATTTACAAAGCCATAACGACCTTTTGAATGCAGAGGCCGATAATTGGCGTGATATCGATGATCAGTTTGTGGGCAATACCGACTATCCCAAGTTTAGGAGCGTCAGTGTGTCTGAAGTTCTTGCCGCCACCCAAGATCAAGCAATAGGGAACTCACTCAAGAAGGAGTACACAGTAGTGTCCTCTGCCATCACAGCGGGCAAGATAGGAGCTCAGAAGGTACTGGCTATTGGGGACTTGCCCACAATCACAGTGAAAAATCACTTTGAACCCAGCGGCTATCAGACAAATGAGGACACCCTCAAGGCAGGTGAGGGCAGCCAAGACTTTAAAGTGGAAAAAGAATACGCCTTGGAGGGTGCTCAACAGTCTAAACTACATGCAGAGGCGGCGCAGCTTATGCAAAAGCGAGTCTTCTCCACTGTCACTTATTATGGATTCGCAGACTTTACCACGGTAGTTGGAGATAGTGTGATTGTCTTCTCGCCCAACAGTGGGCAGTCTAAGCTGCTGACAGGCCAGGTGACCTCAATTCAAGGCATGGCGACGCTAAATAAAGCTGATATACCAGCGCCAGAATCAAGACTACAAATTGCCAGCACGGTGCAACAGAATCTTTTAATAACTTCAACAGATTCTTTGGCAATAACTGAAGCAATTTCCCAGCTTGAATCTTCTGTGGATCATTTCTCTACACAAGAAGTTGCGCCACAGGCTGTAAATACACATACTACGCTAGATGAAGTCATTATTTCTACGCAGTTGGCAGTTGAAAGTGCAGCGTTGCCTTCTTTAAAACTACCAACTGATGAAGAGATACGCAAACTCTATGCTTCCTTGTCTAAGGCACAAGCAGAAGCTGAGATTTCCACTAAAGAAGAGCTAAGTTTGCTAGACTCCAAGACGACAGAGCCTCAAGTACTTGAAGCATCCATGGAAACAAGTGTGCAGGCAACTGCTGGAGCCACAACCATATTTATTGATGATGATCCCTTTGCCAACTTTGTGGAGCCCACAGCAACAACAACAATAAACAAGCCAGACTTGAAGATGAGTTCAACTTCGTATACAACAACAGACTTGGCATCAGAAACGCTTAGCAAAGATACAACAATAGTTGAAGATCAGCCACAAGTTGAGCCGAAGGAACCTGTTAGCGAAACCACGGAGCAAACTGACAATGAGGAGGAACCTTTGCCCACAACACCTTCACCTTCACCTTCACCTTCACCTACACCAGAGTCTGCACCTTCACCTGCACCTTCACCTTCACCTTCACCTTCACCTGCACCTACACCAGAGCCTGAGGAACCACAGCACCTAGTTGAGAGCAAGTGTGAGCAATTGTCATCGCAGGTATTCCTAACACAGTTGAGCACAAACAAAGCTTCGACTTTTGATATAATAGAGACTACCAAGTTTTACTGCATTGAGCCTAGCCAAGTTAAGTTGGAACACCCCGCAAGTAGCTCCGACTCCTTCAAAGAAAGTGTAGAAGAAACAACAACAGAAGTTGAGGAGACTGAGACCACGACACCAGCCGAAGAGGAAGTTACCACAACGGATGATTATTTGACAGCGCCAGAGAATGAGGAGGAGATCGAAGATGATTATGATGCAGATGAAGTGGATTTGATATACAAAACCCTCTACACCACATACACATATCTGACGACCTTCTTCCAGGGTGAATCCACCACGGTATCGAGCCATACAGAAATAGTTACGAATGTTGTAACCACACCAATCGAGAAAGGTAGTTTCAACTCAAAACAGACGGTACAAATCGGAGACAATGAAATCTCTGCAACTTCAATTGAAAGCTTGGATATGATGTCAGAAAAATATACAATTCCAGTTGAGCTAGAAAGCCTGCTGCATGTTAGTTCAAGTAGTGCACCTCCTGATGATGAGACGAGTGTAAACACGGGGTATTTAAATGATAGCAAGTACACCAAGACCTTCTTTACCACATACACCTACTATACAACAATTTTTGGGGAACATGAGAAGGATATAATGTCGCGTACTGAAGTGTTTACCAACTACGTGACTGAGTCAAGTCTACCAAATGAGGGCAGGGCGCAACCGTCTGAGGAGCATGTGACGCTGGTGACGGACATACGCTCCAGTAGCTCCAACGGACATCAAATGCAGATCAATCCGTTGTTGAAGGACTCCATTGATGATCAGGTAAGCTCGGAGAGTAACACCGAGGAAATTGTGCCCTCAGCAACGCTCTTGCTGCAGACAAGCTTCACCACCTTCACGTTCTACACAACAATGTATACGGGGAATAGCACGAATGTGATGAGTCGCCTGGAGACTGTGACAAACATTGCCACGGAGACATTGAAGCCAACAAAGGTTTTAAGCCAAGAGGAGGCTACCTTGCCCATCACATACTTTACCACCTTTACCTACTGGACAAAGCTAGCCAAGGATGGAGAAATACGCACAATAAGTCGTGAGGAGACCATATCGAATGTGATAGAGCCCACAGAAAGTGGCAAGGCCACCTCGACCAACTCTGAGAGCACGTACAGTTCGTTGCAGGAGGTTAATGAAACAGTAAGAAAGGATTTAAATGAATTGACAACTTATTATACAACCTATACATACTACACCACTTCGTATGAGGCGAATACAACCTTAACGGACTCTCGACTGGAGACTGTTACCAATGTTGAAACCCCAATGAGCACAAATATAGAAACCCCAGTGAGCACAACAGAAACAACAACAAGTGTCATAAACACAAGTCCCCCCCCTGGTAAGAGCAGCGAGATAATCCTTTACGATTACAAGCACATCATAGATGCAGATGGCGTGAGCACCCTCTACTTTACAACCCAAGTTCTGTCCACAATCAATGCAGCAGGCAACCCTATAGAGATTACCAACAGCAGCTCCAGCTTGCAAGTGGATGAAACAAAGAAACAGAACCTGGCAACAGAAGGAGTTAATTCCCAAGACGTGTCTTCCAAGCCGTACCGCACGGGTTTGGTGCGCCTTATCGAGGGTACGCGTATAGGCAACTCCACTACAACACTCTATCAATCCAAGGTCTTGGGCACCATTATTGATAATCGCTATGCACAGATCATAGAGAGCACCTCAAGTTTTCTCTTTGAAAATTCTCCAACGGAGTTACCCCTTACACCGAACAGTATGCAGGAGGAAGGTGCTACTACTAATGTTGTAGCCACAGCTCAAGCAGTTCAGACGACCGAACAAACTGACTCCTCAGATGTGGAAGCGGAGGAGGAATTGCAATTGCAGACAACGAAGAGTACCTTCGCCCCGGTTATACGCCCGTTTGCCTCTCGCAATCGTCCCACTTTTGCGCCAAAACAAAAGGTTATAAGTCCAAGTAGTGCAACAATTATCACGCGATCGGACATAACCCCCACAATAACTGCTACACCTGCTCTGAAAACCCTAGGCAGGTTTGGTTCGTCACGTCGGAGTAATATAGCGAATGCTTCCAGTAATCTCAGCGACATATTGACTGGCGCGACCTCATCGAGGCGTCTCTTCAGTCGACCCACAAAGTCCAGTGGCTCCTTTAGTCAATTGGGAGGAAGTATCGCCGCTTCGGCATCTGCATCTGCTGGTTTCTCTCCAGCCAGAAATCGTTTTGGTTCCTCTCCACGTGCCACGCCAGTGTCAAGTTCGCGACGTATTGTTGGAAGTACTCCGTATTTGCGTTCGAGTAGTCAAAACTTCAGGGGCTCCGCACTGCAGCGCATTAGACCCACAACTGTGATTAACCAGGCGTTTGTTAGCTCAACTAGCGACGGAAACTCTGAGGTCCAAGAAGAAGAAAGCTCTACCGAAGATCAGCTCAATGAAGAGAAGGATGAGCCAAAACAGAATCAGAATCAGAATCCGCTTTTACGTTTCCGTCGACCCTTGAACCGGCCTGGAGGTTTCTCTCCCTTGCCACGCACCAGTTCAGGCGCTACCATCTCCCCTCGAAAGAACCCCTTGGCCGGGCGTGTCAAGCCACCAACGACTACAACTACAACGACGACCACAACCCCACGACCTAAGCCTCGCAGCTTTCAACGACCTCCAATAGCGCGAGCACGTCCTCAGAGCAACCTCTTTCCACCACGTGGACTTTTCCAAAAGGAAAAGGAAAAACCAAAGGAAACTGAAGATGACGATTCAGAATATGAAGACGATGATGATGGCGAGGCTGAGGAGGAAGATAACCAAAACGAGGCGAATCGGCGTCGCCGTTCCAATCGAAAACGCGTACGTCGTCAGGTAGAATCCGTGAACAGAAGTCGCTTTCGCTTCCGCCGTCCTAAAACTGTGACTGAGGTGACTTCCACGAGTGAGGAGCTCATCGAACCCATACCAAGTACGCCACGCTCAAAGGTTAATACTCGGTTTAGCTCCCGTTTTCAATCCCATGCGAGCTCCACTGCGTCAACCACAGCGAATCATCGCAGCATACGTCCGACTCGTCCCATGTCACCGCGTACACAGTTTACACTGCGGGAGAAGGATGCAGGCAAACGGACGACAGCTTCAAGCAATTTCCGACGTAATCAACAGACGACAGGAGGGCGACGTTCAAGTTCAAGTGTCACTTCCCCATCTACCTCGCGTCGTCTCAAGATTTACGGCAGTAACAACAATTTAGAAAGCTCTAACTTGCGCTCTCCCAGCACAACCCGTTCAAATCGCAATCGTGGCACGATGCGAGGACGCGTTCGCAATGATTACAATCAGGATATGCCTGCTCCTCAACTGGGAAGTGTCTCGATCACAGTCACACACGTCATCCCGGCAGAGGTAAGCATTCCTGTGGTGAACGGACACATAACTGAATACAAGCAAATCGTAACCGGCAAGACAAGCCTCGAGGTTTTGGGGCCACATCAATATACTCAGTTGGTTGGCAACAATGGCCAGTCCTCACTGTACCTAACCCGCGAGGATTCCAGTGTGAACTCTGTGGGAGCCACGGAGCTAACCCGCTATCTATTGCACGACTCCACGACGACAACGGTCACCTTCACGCCCACAACAATACGTGGAAGAAAGACATCATTCTCGCATGTTCTTCCCTCGACGGTCTACTCCGTTGAGCAGCTGGTGTCCACGTTGCAGCCACAAATCTCGGACAATGCTCCATTGGCGAATATACTGCTCTCTCAACTGTTGCTGGGGAATATCAATTTGCCCGCTTTTGGCCAACCGCAGGCAACGATTTCTGGTCTGGGCCTGCCCCTGGAGCCAACCATGGTGGTGGCTACACCCGTCACAGAATACCGCACGCATACGTCAACCTATGTGACAACCATATATGATGGCAAGTCCACCATACTGCCCATAACGTTCCAGGGCAAGAAAATATTGACAACTGTCTTTGACACTACGGCGCAGACAATTACAGCAACTGAGTATAGCGTGGATACGATTGTTAACACGCCCACTCAGAATCTTCAGCCGCTGCAATCACAGGTGCCCCAAGTAAACAGTCTACTGCTGCAACAATTGCTGCTACAACAGCAACAGCAACAGCAGCAGCTGCAACAGCAGCAACAACCCCTTCCAATAATCTCGCCAACCACATCCACGCAAATATTTCTAAGCGAAAATCTGCAAGATTTGGATGCGGAATTGCCAATTGAGGATGCGATTGTTCCAACAATAGAAAAGAGCAATCGCAAAAAGCCTCGCAAGTCACACAAGCGCACCAAGCCAAAGCCAGAGGCTGAAATCGAGCCGGAAGGCAGCGTGATTACGCTTTATGTTTCCGGACGTAGACCAGGAGAGTTTAGCACAGTTTTATCGACTGTGCAAAACAGTTTGCACAAGCGACAAGCTTCCCAGCACACCATATTACCTAGCCAGTGGCAGAAGCTAGAGGAACAGGAGCAGATTCCCTTTCATTTCGCTGCCAGCGAACGAAATCAAATCTATCAGTCCCTCAATCAATTGAAAGAAGATTATACCAGCTCGTTAGAGAGCTCCACTGGAGACATGGATCTCTGGTATGACAAAGCCACCAGAATGACAACATTTCAACCATCTGCCAGTTTTTAAAATTAAATAGTTGCCCAAGCTTAGTGCAATGCAACTCGCAAATCCCATCCAGCCCAAGACTAGTCAAAAATCGAAATAAAAGAAATCGGAATAATTGAGATGAACAATCTAATGGCAAGCCAAAGAAATATCATGTTGATATTTAAAACCAGGGACCGTAATTAATAATTATGAGATTAAAAAAATTAAAGCTCTTAAAAGTCTCTGAAATCCTGCCCGGTTAGTTTTTATCGGCAAACACAAACACCGCTTAAACTTTTCTATTTTCCAATTTTTAATTTAAAAATTGTTACTCCATTTTTATATTTGATTTTAAAAAATCAAAATCATTTTATAACTTTTATTTCTGATTTTTAAAATAAGAATTATGACTTGATTTTTATTATAAAAATCATAAATAAAAATTAAATTGAAATTTTTGTTTAAATTAATAATGTAAAAAAAAATAACAACATTTTGAATAATAAATTGATTTGTTTTTGTTTAAAATATTCACAAAGTTAAAACAAAATTAAATTTGTGAACATTCATTTACTTTTTGATATACAAAATTAAGTTTTGCAAGTTGCAGCTCATGAGCACTGCTTTTTTTGTGAACACAGCTGTATATATGTATATACATATATAAACTGATAGGTATTGCAGTGTAGATCATATATACCAATACATGATCTAGGACTCTTGGTTCATGAGCAATTTCAATTTGATTTTTATTTTTAATTTTTATAATATAAAAATCAAGTCATAATTCTTCTTTTTGATTTTTATAGTATTTTAAAAATCAGAAATAAAAGTAATAAGCTCATTTTTATTTTCAAAAAATCAAATATAATAATTAAAAATGATTTTTAAATAAAAAAATTAGTTTATAACTCTTATTTTGCAATTTTTTTAATAAAAATTATAAACGTTACGGTCCCTGTTTAAAACTATAAATCAACTAATAAAGACAGAAAAGGCAACTGTGCAGATAAGTTTTTGAGCTACGTACACCTGGCTATCAATGTTTACGTTGTTCACATTAAGAACGTAGTGGGAACCTCAGCACGAAATACTTCATCAATGTTTATTTCTCTGTATTGTCCTACTTCGAACATTTCGAATGTAATGAATATTCACAACGAATCCCTAATTCGATAGTCCTTGTGATAATATTGGTAGCCCAAAAAATTTCTTTGGCGCTAGATTGATTGTTAAGGATTGCGAATGCGAAAATTGTTACAGAATTAAAACATATTGATACATGATATTATACATTTGTTATTCATTTTTCTTTTTTGAGCTAAACTTATTTGAATTATTCCTCTTTCTATTGCAAATAAACCCCCATACCGACGACTACAAATTAAAATTGTTTTTTATAGCTTTGGAGAAACAATATTTATGTATATCCATCATAAGTAGTTCTACTCTCTGAATACATAAATAATAAATAATAATAATTTACAGGTTATTCAAGACACGCATTGAAAACCAAATAATAGAAGGCGAGAAAATGTCCAAGCTCTCTACCAAGAATAAAAAACAAAAATTACATTTATTGCAAAAATAAGTTAGTTATAATTTCATTAAGTTAATAGTTAAAGTTCGAATTCGAACAACAAAATTACTCAAATGTCAAATGTGTGTATATTTCAAGTAGCTCGTACCATAAAAAAAAAACTTAATAAAAACAGAAATACTTATAAATAAAACTGTAACAAATATAATATAAATTTGGGTTTATTTATAATGGGTTTTTACAAAGTAAATAAAATCCATACCTGTATAAATTTTAATTTTCCTTAAATTTTAAGCTGTATTTGTATCATGCTTACACTTATAACTCCGATATATTCTGAAAATAAAATTGTTAAATTAAAAATAATGATTTGTATATACAAAACTATAAAACTATTATTACTTCCGGCATGCCGTAGGTTTTATATTCTTGCAGCTTTAGCGTCCTTCTTCACAAATTGTGTCTTTACTTAATAGAAATAATATTACAGAGTTTCATAACACTTTTTATGCATTCGTTTAATATTGTTATTAAACAGCCGATCGCCATAAATATATGTAGGCCACCAAACTTCTAACACTTGAATTGTTTATTCGATAATTAAATTCGAAAATTCGACCAGCTCGACTCGACGCACAGTGGGCTATTTTATGGATTTGGCGTAACGAAATTAATTACTTGAAGCACAGCAGGAAATAAACGACTTTTATATTTTTTTATGGTAAACAAGCACCTAAAGGTACAAAATGAAGAATTTTTTTATTTATTTTTATTTATTTTTTTTTATTTATTTTTTTTTATTTATTTTTTTTAATTTATTTTTTTTTATTTATTTATTTTTTAATTTATTTAAAAACAACTTTTTTTCAAATATACATTTTGTATATTGATTTAATAGGAGAAAATAACAATAACATTGATTTAATTTTCTATATCCGAATCGGAATTTTCAGACTCTTCATAAATGTCTAACAACAGATTTCGTGCTTCCCTATCAAATAAAAATGCTTTGTTGGACTTATGTGATCCACTTTGGGACAAACTTGTTATCAATAGATCCGAAGAGATTAACAATGAATTCATTAGATCGTCCATTGTTTTTTTGCGCAAGTTCTTGCGAGTATGATTAAGCCTGAAGTTTATCAAATCTTTATTTCTCGCTTCCAATGCTTCTTCCGACATCATGCCAATTGGAAGTCGTACACTTTCTATGATATCAGCTCCATGTATCAAAATTCTGTATACTGAGCTTGGCATATAAAACCATTAGAAAACACGTGGTGCTAAGATATGGTGCTGATATGAATTAATCGATTTTAATGCTATCGATTTCATAAATTTTTTTGGAATCGATGCCAAATCAAATTTTACTGCATCTTAACAGTTCAAAATTTGTATTTCGTTACGCTAAATCCATTAAATCTCCCACTGTGCGACGGTCAGCAGACAAATCTATTTCAAATTTGTAGACTTTAGACTTTAGTATTCCCCCTGCAAGAGTATAAAAACGGACATCTCCGATGAGGAATCATTAATTCGCCTGTATATGTATGTGTAAGTATGTGAGTTGGTAAAACGAAAGTAACAGATTTTGATTTAAGGTAACCCCATGTTTTCAGCTGTCGAGTTATTCATTCTAAGCTTTGTAAATATTCACTTTGTTTGAAGTTTTTAAGAGGTTCCATCAATCAATATTTTTTTAATTGCTGCAGGGTATAATAACAGGCACATTAGGCACCGCAGTACTTCGGTAAAGAGTAGTAGAAGCGAACTTACTGACACAGAGTATCGCCGCAACAATGAAGCAAATAGAAGTTTCGATGAGGCTAGGTTAAATCTGGCGAAGCACGTCATGTCCAATGGAGTAGAGCTGATAATAGCCAGTGACAAGGTGAAGCACAGCGATCAGCAGATTAGCGTGCTCCAAACAGAAGTCAAAAAACGTCCAATAACTCTTGCCCCTAGCACACTGTCGAATCAAATGATCTTGGTTGTGCCCACTTCCAACGAGGTATGATTTAAATAAAATTCACTTAATCCTAATAGTAAATGCACTTGGAATTAATTAGGAAAACTTTACAATTCGGCTTGATGACAATCAGTTCATCACAAAGACCTGTCTAACAACCTATACATATCACACAACCTACCTGCACAACGGCAGAACAACGATAGACTGCAGAGAGACGGTCGTCTCAAACAGTCAGACGGAGGAGCGCAGATTCCCAAGAGCGACCTCGCAGCTCTCCCTGGATCTGACGGTGTCCCATGTAAGTTTAGATCCCCTTTTAAGTTGATTTTGATAGATGGTGCAATATATTATAATAATTATGAGATTACAAAAATCAAAGCTCTTAAAAGTCTCTGAAAAATGTGGGAAAAATCCTACCGTGCTAGGAACACAAAAAAAATTGTAGCTAAAAATTGTTTTTCAATTTTTACATTTGATTTTTGGAAATAAAAAATAATAAAAATTGTTTTTCTATTTTTACATTTGATTTTTGGAAATAAAAAATAATAAAAATTGTTTTTCAATTTTTACATTTGATTTTTAACAATAAAAGTCAATTTTTTACCTTTATATTTGATTTTTAAAATAAAAATGAAAAAGAGGTTTGAATTGATTTTTATTATAAAAATTAGATATAAAAGTTATAAATTGATTTTTAAAATCAGAAATAAAAGTTATAAATTGATTTTTATTTTAAAATTCAGAAATAAACGTTATAAATTGATTTTTAGATATAAAAGTTATAAATTGATTTTTAAAATCAGAAATAAAAGTTATAAATTGATTTTTATTTTAAAATTCAGAAATAAACGTTGTAAATTGATTTTTATTTTAAAAATCAGAAATAAAAGTTATAAATTGATTTGTATTTTAAAAATCAGAAATAAAAGTTATAAATTGATTTTTATTTTAAAAATCAGAAATAAAAGTTATAAGTTGCTTTTTATTTTAAAAATCGATATAAAAGTTTTAAATTGATTTTTATTTTTAATAAAATCAGAAATAAAAGTAATAAATTGATTTTTTTTTTCAAAAATCAGAAATAAAAGTTATAAATTGATTTTTATTTTAAAAATCAGAAATAAAAGTTATAAATTGATTTTTATTTTTAAAATCAGAAATAAAAGTTGAAAATTAATTTTTTTTTCAAAAATCAAATATAATCATTAAAAATGATTTTAAAATAAAAAAATTTGTTTACAACTCTTATTTTGAAATTTTTTAATAAAAATTATAACCCTTACGGTATTTGCAATATAATTTTATTATATATATATTTATTATATATATATTTATTATACATTTATTATATACACATATATTTATTATATACACATATATTTATTATAATTTTATAATATATATTAGGTGCCCCAACTAGAAGTCGGCATATTTCCCACAACATATCATTACTTCAACACGCTGGGTAATAACAAGCTGGTGCTCAAGTCCAGCTACACGGTATTGAACACAGTAACTGGACCGGAGGACTATGTAGCGTATTTGCAGCCATCCGAGGAGGCGACTGCTTTGTATGATACCAACACGTACTATAGTCGGCTTACTATAACACGAACGCTGCACGATCAGTTCGCATCGCAACGCGTTGTGAGCGACGAGAAGATACTCACTCAAGTTGTGATCACCGAATCGCTTCCAGGGCGAGGAACGCCGCAAGCGCCGATGAATATAAGAGATGAATATATTCATATTTATGCGACAAAATCCTCTATGACGACTATCACTTATCTGGCCAAGCCGTCGACGCTTGAAGATGCAAGCGAGGATTTGCAGACGCAGGTTATCAAGAAGGTCATCACAGATATTGTGCCCAGTTCGCTGCTACAAGCGGAACTACTATCCACGTTCCGGACACAACTGATGCTTGAAAATGATAGCCACAACCGCAAGGTTATAACACTGGCTACCCTCCTGGACGGCCAGACCCTGCAGGTTACTGCTTTACGCTATACCACAAATTCAAGCAAGAGCTTTGAAATGCCAAAAATATCAACCAGTTTTGTAGACAATGAGAGTTATATTCAAACAACAAGAAATCACAATGAACTTGATGCTCATTCTGAGCTCGTATACGCATCTGAAACTAATGGTCTAAGCATGTCAGAGTCGCAAAATAAATATGTATATCGCAAGCCGCCCGCTTTCGATGCGACACCCAAGACTCCAGCTCCATCTAGTGTGGAACATATTATGGGTACGTTTGATTTGGAGAGATTCCGTCCCGTCTTCAATGTTGTGGCCGATCTACTGCACAAAAATATAGAAGTTAACCGGAGGAAACAGCAAATACTTAAACAGGAAACAGGCAAAACCAATCAGACAATGGACGAGCGCCCTGTTTACATACCCATTAAGTTGACAGGATATACGGAAAGAGAAACCAGTTTAATTTCTGGTAACATGACAATCGATCCAAAGCTGAATAGACTTACGGCACAAAGTCTGCATATAAATCCACCGCAAATGCATAATCTGGAGGAGAATAGCACCCTGTTTCCCATGCCCCAGAAACACCACGCGCTGATTAGCCACGGTATTCCCATCCGACCTGGAGAGATAATCAACGCCAATGCGGATGTTATTATCGGTCGTCCCATTGGCATCATTAAACAGTTAGCTCAGCCGTTGAAAAAGAAATCAAGGCTACCTCCGCCACCTGCCGCCACCCTTCCCCTTCTACCGCAAAATCCTTCACATTCCCTAATGCCGCCTTTTCCTTTTGCTGTCGAAAACTTCCATAGACTGCAACCGGAACATTACGATACAATAAATATATTGCGACCACCCGCCCCCTCCTATTTTCGTTCCACAGTCAGCCCCTTGTTTTTTAATAAACCAAGCCAGCAAATAACGAATCTCAATGCGGAGCTGAATGATAATGAAATCATAGAAATCCGCCCGATACCGCAAATATTCAGCACAAAGTTGCCGGTTGTCACGCATATAACATATGCGAAAGTCGATAGTACAACCTATCCCAATCTTCTTCCCTCTGCCCATCATCGGGTTAACTTCAAGACGGATGTACTTATCCATGATGTAGCCATAAATGTGCCCCCATTGACATTCAAGCAGGAAAGTGACAACTTCCCAGCGGCCACAGCGATACGCGGACATATTCTATTACCGACTATGCCGCTGGTTAAAATTCCTGCTAATAAAGCTCACATCGACGTACGACTTACGCCCCAAAATAATAGATTTGATGTATCATCCATCGCAATAGAAAAAGAACCAAAACTAACAAGCGCATCCAAGCAGCGCAATCAGAACTTGTTAAAACTAGAGAGGTTAAATATACCGGTTACAAACAAAATAGCCTTCCTCTCGAGTAACGATTGGAAATCTGTAAAGCCCAAAGCGGAATCAACTAAATGGAATGATTCGGCTCAGATGCCGAGTCTTAAGAATTATGACTTGACGTATCTTAAGCCAAGCAATAAATTGCATCAGAACAAAAGTATCTCCCTCGAAAATCAATCCTTTCCGCATCCTCATTTAAATTATACTTCCGCTAGGAATAACTTTGAAATAATATCTTCAACAAGACCGGGTAACAAAGCCATAAGCTTAGGTCAACCGTTTATGACACAAAATCAATCCTTTAATTTTGCTGAAGCTGTCACTTCAGTCCAGAGCGACTTCCATAAAAAACTATATTTAGCCACTGGTGCACCCTTTAGTTTAAAGCCCGCAGGCAATGAAAAAGAATCTTACAAGCCCCTCAAATCGACTGCGCCGCGTAATACAATTAAATATAAAACAGAAGTGCCACAGATTTCACTGCAATTGAAAGCCAAACCGCAGCGAAGCTCAATTTCAATAATGGCTACAAATTTTACAATGCTAGACAGTTTTAGTTTCAACAATAAGCAACTGTTTATTCCCATTTCCTCAACTGCAAATATTTTAGTGCAGTCAAGCCCAAGTTTAACTTTCATGTCTGCCCTCGAGACCAGAATGTTTTCAATAGTTACAACTCCATCTTTGATCCCAGACACTTCCACATCTGCGTTATCCAGTCAAAAACTCCATGTTGGGCCAAGTTATAGTTCCAAATCCACATTGCCACTGGATATTAAGCAGTCTACATACTCTGCCTCAAAATCTTCCATAATTAATACCAAGCCCATATCCCACCATGGAACTCATTATAAATTAACGATCAGAGAATCATTAAAGACTACCAACAAGCCAATTAAAACATCAAAACCCGTCAATTTATTAATAACCAACGAGAGCTGGAAAACTGATATAAAAACTCACACAATAAGTTCAATACATCCAAATCAAACCTACACAATTAATTTGGAACCCTCGGAAGCATTAAAGAAAAAGAATGACACATTGGGAATATCAAAATCAAAACTGTTTTCAAGTGAGCCCGCTAGTTCCATAAAAGAAAGCGTCAAATTGTTTACCAACTCTTCGTCAACAAAGCAAAATGTGATAACAGTTTATAGAAGTAAGGATGCAACCAACACTCGAACTACAAATTTCAATACAAAATCAATTGATAATATCGAAAATACTTCAACAATTTCCGTCGTTATGACCAAAGCCCCCGGCAATTATAGCAATAATAACAACAGAAATTTTGATTACGATGCGAATGCATCGTTCGAATTGCCAACGCGGGACGAAGAGTTCGTACCTCCTCTCAACTCTAACAATGTCTTCCTAGGCGGCGTAATTACTGATAAATCTTCAAAAACTCAGTATTTGCGACCTGCCCCCGAGGACCCTGCGTGTAACCCCAGCTGCAAATCTGCTAAAAACGAAATATGCTTGCACTTTGCAGACCAAGGTAGTAGCTGCGAATGCCGTTTAGGATTCGCGCGAATGTTTCCCGATCGACCGTGTAAACGTAAGTACAGATTCAACTTTTAATTTATTAGACAAATTAATAAAAGTAAAACAATTTCATTGCACATACACATTCTTCATGTGCTTATTGATTGTTATAATAATTATGAATCCAGCATGGTAGAAATTGTATAAACAAAATATGTAAAACACCAATTGTTTGTCCTTATCTATGAAAATATTAGGTTGTCAAATATCTCCGCTTTTTTGCTCTTCATTCAATGCTTTATAAAAAGTGTTACAGTGATCGGATTTAGTTAAAATATGCGCCGTTTTGTTCGATGATCTGTTTCCATCTAGACGGCAACTTCATTATACCCCCCTCGTAGAAACCACTCTCCTTATTTGCAAAGAACTCGGATAGCCACTTTTCACAATCCTCTTTTGAGTCCAACTTTACACCACCAATAGCGTTCGCGATGGACAGGAACAGGTGGTAATTACTTGGCGCTATATTTGGGGATGCGATAAAACCTCCCATCCGAGCTCCCGTAGCTTCTGACGAGCCATCAACGAAGTGTGTGGTCTGGTGTGTCCTGGTGGAACACTACACCCTTCCTGTTGGCCAATTCTGGACGCTTCTGGTCGATCGCCTGCTTCAAGCGGTCCAGTTGTTCGCAGTAGATGGTAGAATTAAGCGTCTGGCCATATGGGAGCAGCTCATAGTGGATGATTCCTTTCCAATCCCACCAAACACACAGCAAAACCTTCGTGGCCGTCAACCCCGGCTTGGCCACTGTTTGGGACGATTCACCGGCCTTCGACCACGACCGTTTTCGCTTGATATTGTCGTATGTGATCCATTTTTCGTCGCCAGTCACCATCCGCTTCAAGAATGGGTCGAGTTCGTTCCGTTTCAGCAGCATATCGCAGGCGTTGATTCGGTCCACAAGGTCTTTTTGCGTCAAATTATGCGGCACCCAAACATCAAATATTTGTTTGTATCCAGCCTTCTGCAGATGGTTCAAAATGGTTTGGTGACTAACTCCCATCTCCTGGGCGATGTCACGAGATGCCATATGCCGGTCTAACTCGATGTATTCCATGATTTGATGGGTATTTGTCGTCACAGGTCTTCCGCCGGCTGGCTTATCCATGGTGTCGTTTTCACCGGCTCTGAATCGTCGAAACCATTCCTCCGCGGTTCGAAGTGATAGAGTACCTTCCCCCAAAACACCATTAATCTCACGGAACGTTTCTCTAGCGGATTTGCCTTTAACGAAGCGAATTTCGGCGTTAGTGAACTCCATGTTTACACGTCTATAACTGTTGAACGCAATACCCAAACTTATCATGCATAGCATAGGTTATGTCAAGACCTTTCAAATTATGTATAGTGTTGCCAGATACGAGCTTTGTAGCGCTTTGTACATAGCCGCGAAATTCAAAAGACAAAAAAGCAGAAGGGAGATATTTGACAACCAATATATAATCCAGAATATATATTCACATATGTGTTTATTAATTGTTATAATAATTATAACTTCAGCATGGTAGAAACTGTGCCAAATTGTATAAACAAAATATATAAAACAATTGGTTCCTTTTCTATGAAAATATATAATCCAGAATATATATATACGATCGTATTCACAGCCACGTATACGTACCAGATGCTCGTTTCAACTAATCGAGTTGGCAGCTTTGTTCTCAAGTTCAACGATGATTTTTTAAACCAATCCACAAGTCAGTACCGACACTTGAAAACAATTATTCTCGATGCCATTGATCGGATGATAATGCAGTCTGATTTTCGTGATATATACTATGGTGTTAAATTGCAACAATTTATAGCGGATAAGCAGGGCTCAGTAATGGGTATCTTTCTGATACAGGTAAGAGAGGCTTCTTAAAAAAATAATAAAGTGTAATTTATTTATTTTTATTTCTAATTGAAGCTTTCCGAAAATAGCGAAGAAAGTCGATTGGAATCTATTTTTCGCAAGCATTTGAGAAAAAGTAACTATAGCATAGGTGGCACGGAGCTATATATGGCCAAAGAGAGTTTGAATTCTCTTAAAATACAAGGTAAGTTACCCCTTATTGAACTTATTGACTTGTAATACCCTACACCGGCTAACCCTACTAAATATATATTTTTTGGTCAGCATCAACTGCCGAGTAGCTTTAGCCATGTCCATGTCTGTCCGACCGTTTGAACGTCGGGTTCTCAGCTACCTTAAAGAAGCTGACAGACAGACAAACAGGCAAATACAATATACAAATACGAGGGTCGTTTGATAAGTCCGTGACTTTTTGTATTTGCCGCGCACCTGCTCTAAATACAACACTGCTCCTGTCAGCAGTTATCGATTAACAGCTGACTGTAAAATTTTGAGAAAGCTGCGTTTTTTGGTTTGCGTTTTATAGGCATTGAAAGCAGACGATCTCGTGAATTTTAACGAAAATGGAAAAAAGTGAATTTCGTGTGCTAATTAAGCATTATTTTTTGCGTAAAAAATCCATCACCGAAACCAAGGAAAGACTTGATAAATATTATGGGGACTCTGCACCATCAATTTCAATGGTTAAGAAATGGTTTACTGAGTTCCGTTGTGGTCGTACCAGTACAAGTGATGCCGAACGTTCAGGTCGCCCAAAAGAGGTCGTCATGCCAGAAATCGTCGACAAAATCCATGGAATGATATTGGATGATCGGAGAATGAAAGTGCGTGAGGTAGCTGAGGCTGTAGGCATCTCAACTGAACGGGTACATCACATTTTACATGAATATTTGGACATGAAAAAGCTTTCCGCGCGATGGGTGCCGCGATTGCTCACACACGACCATAAGCGCAACCGTGTGACCATTTCAAAGGAGTGTTTGGCGATGTTCAACCGCAATCCAAACGAATTTTTGCGCCGTTTCGTTACCGTAGACGAAACATGGATCCACCACACCACACCAGAGACCAAAGAACAATCAAGACAGTGGGTTTCTCCGGGTGAACGTGCACCAAAGAAGGCCAAGGTGGGTCTGTCGGCCAACAAGGTCATGGCCACAGTTTTTTGGGATGCACAAGGTATCATTCACATCGATTACCTTGAAAAGGGTAAAACGATCACCGGCGAATATTATTCAGAGCTTTTGGACAGATTCGATATTGATTTGAAGCAGAAACGACCGCATTTGGCGAAAAAAAAGTGCTGTTCCATCAGGACAATGCACGGGTGCACACGTGTGTAGTCAGCATGGCAAAATTTCATAAATTGGGCTACGAACTGCTACCCCATCCAGCATATTCTCCAGATTTAGCCCCCTGTGACTATTTTTTGTTTCCAAACATGAAGAAATGGCTCGGCGGTAAGAGATTCGGGTCAAATGAAGAGGTCATCACAGAAACAAACGACTATTTTGAGGGCCTTGAGAAAACCTATTATTTGGAAGGAATAAAAAAATTGGAAAAACGCTGGACTAAATGTATAGAGCTAAAAGGAGATTATGTTGAGAAATAAAACGCTTCTTTGACGAAAAAAATATATTTTATTCAAAAAGTCACGGACTTATCAAACGACCCTCGTATACTGGCAGACAGACAGGCATAGATAGGTAGATAGACAGACAGGTAGAGAGACAATCAAATAGATAGACAGGCAGACAAATTTGGCATTTAAATTCATAATTACGATACGCACATAAAATTTGTATTCCCTTGATTTTATATCGTAACTTTTGTTTCGATCTAACAAATTCTAGAGCTACAATAATTATAGTTTACAGGAAATTGGTAGTATTATAATGTACAGACACAGACACACACGCAATATGAATTTAGAAAATAAGAAAAACACAAACAGAAGTGAAAACTAATAAAAACAAAAAAGAGAAAACAGAGGAAAAATCCGAAAATATTTAAGCAAAATGTACAAAACACAACAAAAAAGAAATCTTTTCGTTTGCAAAGCAAATGCGATATATATGCATGTATTTTTATCATTAATTGTATTAAAACCGAAACCTTAATTGCTTTTGCAGAATTTAACTAAATGAAAGAAAGAACATAAGAAAATGAGAGACGAAAAGAGAATCCTATAAACTATGATTAGATATCGATAAATATGAATATGAATAGAATGAGAAAACCTTGAAATGTAACCTTTTATAGTACTAAATTTTTAGCCAGTACGATTGAATAACAAAAACAAAAGCAAAAGAAAACCAAAAGAAACGATTGTAAACTTGAATGCAAAATTATTCATGATACATGAAAAGACATGTAAAAGAGAAGAAGAAGACAGAAATGCGACAAGGAAATCTCTTAAAACACAATTCAAAATTTAATAATAAATCCTCTATTTTGCACATTTTGCTAAATGAGATATTGGTTATAACCACAAAAACGAGAATTTCTTTTTATTTTGTTGACAATTGAGTATCCCAAATAATACACACACACAGACAGACATACATACAGGCACACACACAGCATACACATAGTACAGAGGGCATGCAATACATATATATTTTTATATATGTAATTCCATGAAAGAAAAGAAAAGAAAAATCCTAATTTTAAAAATATAAAAAAGAAAAAAGCAAATAAGAAAAAAAAATATAAAAAAACCACAGTCGCGACAGTGGGATACCCTTCGACCTATGTTCCGGTGTAGTTTAATTTGCTAAATTTATACACATATACATATGCGCATGCTTTTAAATTATTGCCGACAGATGGCGCTCGCCCGCCTCCCTTGTTAGCTTATACTTGGTTTTATGCTCATAATTTCTTAAATAACTTCTGCGTTTATTGTCCGATCGGATTGCAATTTAGAGAATACGTAGATATTTAATGAGCTTAGTATATGTTAAAGTTAGAAAGTTGTATATTTTATACAGCGCTTACAAATTAAGTTCAAAAATTAAATTATTGATTTGCGGCAGTGGGCGTGGCACCTAACATTTGAAATAAACTTGATCAGCTTATAGTACACAGGAGTTTTCCTGCCAAATTTGGTAAGTCTAGCTTTAATAATAGCTGAGATCTATGCGTTCACACAGACAGACAGACAGACAGACAGACAGACAGACAGACGGACAGACAGACAGACATGGCTCAATCGACTCGTCTAGTGATGCTGAGCAAGAATATATATACTTTATGGGGTCTCCGACGCCTCCTTCTGCCTGTTACATACATTTGCACAAAGTTAGTATACCCTTTTTTGACCATTTTCAATGGTCGAAGGGTATAAAAATATATTTAGATAACACTTCATGGACCATTGTCTTCGATTTTGCGTACCTTAGAGCGAATGTCTCAATTTTAGTTCTGGACGGTGCTTATATTCTTTCAATCGCTGTTTCAATTTATCAATTGTTGCTCGTTTTGTACTTCCCTTTTTATACACCATACTTTTGTGAAGTGCCCAGAAATGTTCGATTTGATGTGCCTGTGGTACGTTTGGGGTGTTGTCCATTAGGCACAGATGGTGTTTTTTGATGGTTCAGCCAATACGGCAGCACTTTGGTATTTTTTCGAATTGTTTAGCTATACATTTTGGTGCTCGCTTACGTTTACGATATATTACGTTGTTTTTCTTCAAAATATTGTGCAGGACAGACTTGGAAATTCTAAATTTTCCTGTTAATTTACGGGTTGATTGACCAACTTTGATTTTCGCACTTGACAGCAGTTATTTTTTTGTTTTGGCACTTTGTTTTGATATTCAAGTAGGTACAATTTAATTTTATTTTTGAATTCTTTTCCATAGCGGAAATGCTTTAAAACTCGAATATAAGTGGCACGAAAGATTAGTTTATCTTTCACTGGTACTGAGTCGTGCAAACAAATTGGCAACAGATTTATGTAAATCCAGCTTTTTCGACATTTTGATAAAAAACTGCAGGTTAAAATTAGTATGACATTTCGGTAGAAATACTGTTGGACTTTAGAAGTGAGTTGAGCGCCATCTGTGTATTAGTTTATGTACTAAAATTAACGTCTGAAATAAGTCTCAATGTTTAGTGGACATATGTTAATATTGAATATGCACAATACTTTTCAATTCTGCACCATTCTATATAAATTATATTATATACCATTATATTATATATCAAGTCTCTGAAAAATGTGGCAAAAATACTGCCGAGTTAGTTTTTATCAGCAAACACAAAAACCGCGTAAACTTTTTTTTTCCAATTTTTAATTTAAAAATTGTTTTTCAATTTTTATATTTGATTTTTAAAAATAAAAATTAATTTATAACTTTTATTTCTGATTTTTAAAATAAAAATCAAAAAGTAAGAATTATGACTTTATTTTTATTATAAAAATCATAAATGAAAATCAAATTGAAATTGCTCATAAAACGAGCTAGATCACATTTCGGTTTTTCGAAGCATGTCGCTATAAATATTGAAGCATTAACGAGTTGAGCGACTGCAAGTGTGTCTGATGAGGAGGTTCATATGTATGTTATATATTTTGCCCTTGAACTTAGGTCGCTAATAAGTCTAAACCATTGTCTAAACAAGTAAATTCATATACATACATATATATATATATATATAGTATATATATAAACTGATAGGTATTGCAATGTAGATCATATATATTTACCAATATTTTAAAAATCAGTAATAAGTTATAAATTGATTTTTATTTTCAAAAATCAAATTTAATAATTAAAAATGATTCTTAAATAAAAAAATTAGTTTATAACTCTTATTTTGCAATTTTTTTTATAAAAATTATAACCGTTACGGTCCCTGATTAGTAATATTCTTTGTGATCACTCGACACTGCAGTTTTCTTACTATTTGTTTATTTTTGCAGATTTTGACGAGTGCATCAATGATGAGTTTAATGATTGCTCCGCGCACGGACAGTGCTTCAACTTATTGGGCAGCTACACATGCAGCTGCCCAGAAGGCTATATGGATATATCAGAAAATCCGATATATCCAGGGCGGCAATGTTCGGATCAGGTTATTGGCTGTGAAAAATGCAATTATCACGGCAACTGCGTCAGCCTGAATGAGTCGCAGGTGCATTGCGAATGTTTCGTCTGGTATTCTGGGATATCATGCCAATTGAATTTGAAAATACTCCTTATATTCATGATTAGTATCGGGACATTAACAATATTATTACTGCTATGCATTTTGCTTTTCTACGCGAAACATGCTGGTAAACACAGGGGGAATCTACCCAGATTTATAACTACATCAAGTTACCATCAGCCCAGTGTCTTCGCCACGTCCAGTCTGCAGAAGCATGTCAAGTTAATGGATGACTCGAACAGCGAATCTAGTCACAATTCAGAGCTATATATATTCCAGGTTCGTTTGACCGAATTCTGCTTAAACATTTCCATATATTTATAATACTTTATTCGAATTTGTAGACTCAACCAAAGGAGATCAACTCTCAATCTAAAAAAACTGCTTCACGTGAGATGCTTAACTTTCAGCCGCAACCATCTAATGAGAAAAAGAAAGCAGATTCTTCACTTAAGGTCATGATTCCCCGAGCAAAATACTCTCATACTGCTTTGCATCATCCAATGACATTAAAGAAGGTCGATAAGGCTAAAAGGAGAAGTTCTGCAGGTAATAAATCAATGAGAGAATCTCCTATTGAGGCAACTGTCGGTGCTTTAGTCTCTGCAGGATTTGAGGTGTCTACCATTGTAAACAATCAAGCAATAACTTCGACTCCAGACACAATTCCAGACCAACAGAATCAAATATTTATTACGAACTTTGACACCTTCCTACGTTCAGATGAGTATGTTCTCGTATTTTATAGTTTTTCCATGAATTACACACAATTAATTTCATTTTAGCGAAATGCACAAAATGAACTTTTGGATGCAAAACACTAACACAAATACAACGTAAGTGACGATTGATAAGAAATGCAATGAATTGTTTAACAACAATTTTTATATTGTGATATTTATCTTTTATTATACCTAAACAGAGCGGTCGATGTTAGATCCTTTGATGAAACGACAGTCCAAGCAGTTACCAAGTCAATGCACCTTAGTTATGATATGCATACACAGAGTAATACCATTGAGGTGAGTAACAGTCTCAGACTCAGTATTATTGAATTATATATGACAAGTGAACACGCCTTGCATCGGTTTTTGAAAACTTATCGAAGGGTATCTTACATTCCACTATGGGAAAAAAGTCTATTTTTTTGGCATTTTTACAATTTAAAAATTGTTGCAAATTTTAGAAAATAATAATTTTTTGTGTAACCACACTTTAAACCACTTCAAACATATTTTTGTTGATTTTTACCGCCTTCAGCAACAGTTCAATTATCGATTAAAGTTGACTGAATTGATCTAGTTAATTGCCGTAAATTAATGTTTAAAAATCTTCTATTACTTCAAAGGCGATTTCCTGACAAGACGTGACAAAGAAAATAAATTTTAAAAATGGAAAAAAACAATAACTGCGTTTTCTTTAAGTTTTTAATACAAAGTCCACAGTAAATGTGCGTTCATATACATTTTCTGAAGTGTTGCTGATGTATTTGTTAGACTTTAATTAAGTATTGAAGTTGTAATTTGTGTGGTCTGTAACTTTAGTTGAGTCGAGTTGAGACTAAAGTTAAAAATGAGAAGTTGTTAAATAAACTATTCACAATTGACATTCATTTTAGTTTTTTGCTCGTTTTTGCCCCTTTTACCAAAAAACATCATGTTGCAGCTGCATAAACAGCAACAATAATAGCCAAAAAATACTTAATACTTAATTGGGAAAATCTTATTTAGAAGCATCTTTATAAGGAACAACATAATTTAATAACACAAAATAGAGCAGCTTCCTCTTTACATTAAGCTAAAATGATCAAAATGAATTATATTTTGAAGCGCTTTCAGAAAATTAAAAAACAATTGCTTGCGTACCGCATATCGATATATTAAATTTACTAGAAATAAAATGCAAGAGAAAGGTTGGAATACGATTGAGTTACACGAGCGAAAGAATATCAATAAATTATTGTTTTTATATTTGTCTCCGTAAATAATAAAACATACTCATACTTTTAGTCATACTTTTTATAATACACTACGAAAATTTCAAGTCTCCATCTTTAATATTGAAGTTTTATACCGAAAAAAAAACCGTATTTTTCCCATAGTGCATTCATATGGTTTTAATCATTACTTTACTCATTCCTGATCAATCAACTAATAAAAGCTTTATTCGTTTAAATTTAGGAGGCAAATACAATGGCCGAGCGAGATATAGGCTCTACTTTTTTGCTACCTCATTCGCACCTTTACAAAACTGAAAAGGTTAACATTTGTTGTCTCAATTTATTTATAAATAATTTATAAAATGTTTTGTTTTTGTTTTTTAGCTGGAGAGCGATTTATCTGGTTTTGACTCATTGTAGCCACTTATATGTATCTACATATTATTAACTATCATGGCTATGTTCTGAGCTTAGCAACTTTGGATTTACCAAACGAAAACTTGGCATTTATGATTTAATACAGATTGTTATATATATTATATACATATATGCTTATACATATATATTTACATGTTCAAAGTAAGCTTTATATAACTAACCGTTAAGCTGTAATATTATAATAATGTGTAAAGAACTAACAGCATTTATTTATTTTTATGTATTAATTAGAAAAGTAATATTTTTGTTATACCTAGATATATTGTGCCAGTAGAATTATTCGCAAGTTTTTATAAATGTATGTAAGTGCTTTCCCAATTACATTAAATTTGATTATATGTCAAACAATTAACCTACCGATTCTATAAAAATGTTTTTACTTGCACGAAATTCTTATTTGTTTTCAATAGTTTAATAGCTTTATTTCAATTTTAAATTATCTTTCTCTTAATGCGTCGTTCAATTTCACAAGCGCTGCTCTTATTCAATATCTATCCCGATCTTCGATAAAGATTGCCTGCACTATTGTTCTAATTACACGATGATTCCAAAATATATGAACAACTATCGGAACTTCTTAACTTATCTTTTAACGTCGATTAATCGTTAACTAAAGCTTACTCGTATATAATATAAATACAATAATATAGATATACTAAATACTAGAAGTGGAAATAAATCGATGTTAACTCAATCAATTTGTTTTCAAAAATTCAAAATTCAAACATTTTGTAGCACCACTAGACTTGTTTACTAATTTAGTACTAGTAATTTAGTACTAGTTTCACTTTTTCGATTAAACCCAATTTCAAAAATTAAACTAATGCAACGGAGATCTTTTTTACGGGTAGTGCTATATTTATGATGAATTAAGGTGGAAGAATTATGTCTCGGAATCTTTTAGTTTTTTTTAATTGAATTTTAAAACTAATTAAATGTACATGTATTTTGTTGTTGCGTTTTTGTGTAAGGCGCCAGACTGCCTGCAACATTTTGTGACGGTACAGTATCCAACAAACTGATTTATTTGAAATGAAAACTAAGCATTCTTCCAAGTGTTGAGAAAAAGTGAGCTGCAGGCAAAAAATGTTTGAATCGCGCGCGCGATCTCTTCCTCTTTTCGATATACATAATTACTTTAGACGGCACGTGATGTTTTACAATGGTTTAGGCTGTTGAATATCAGCATTAAAATTACACATCTAATGACAGTCTATTGAGTTTTTTGGCCAGTCGCGCCGTAATTCTGCATTTGTGTCAATCCACAGGAAAATTAACCGTTGTAACGGCATAAAATTTCTCATTTTTGTGTCCGTCGCAATTTTTGGTCGTAATAAATCGCTTGTAGGACACTGTACGCATCATTGTGACGTTGTACTCAGAATTGGCCAACAACAAAATACATGCAAATTTAATTATTTTTAAAATTCAATAAAAATACAAAATCTAGAAGAGTCCGGAGACATAATTCTTTCACCTAAATTCATCATAAATATACCCCAAAAAATCGGCGCTGAGTGCACATATTTAACCTTTACCAAAAAGGGTTTACTATACATTTGTGAAAATGTATGTGCATATGTAACCGACATGACAGTGCCCTCAAAATATATATAATATATTCTTGATAATGATCTCTAGCTGAGTCCATTGAGCCATGTCTGTCTGTCTGTGTATGTGAACCGACAGATCTCAGCTAGCATGAGGGTTCCTATATACTACACGATTATCAAGTTTTTTTGTCACGCCCAACGCCCTGCAAATCAATTACATATCGTATTTAATTTTTCGATTCGAGTTGTAAGCGACGTATAAAAAATACAACCTTTTTTACATATACTTAGGTGATTGAAATATCTACGTATCCTCCGGAAAATAAACACAGAAGTTATTTATGAAAGTATAAGCATAACACCAAATGTTATCTAACATTAACAAGAGAGGTAGGCGAACGCAATTCGTGAGCTCCATCTGTCGCGAATATTTTGAAAGCATGTACATACATATGTATGTATATGTATATGAATTTAACAAACTGCAATAAAATCTAAACCGGAACCTATGTTAAGTCCTACTGTAAAGTGCGCTCAACTGCTCTCGTTTAATATATGTATGTACATATTCTTGATTTTGTGGGAACCGACATATGGTATGAACAGGGCCAGCAAGAGGATATCAGTTTAATAACTACCCCCACATTGTTCAAAGAAAGGGGTGTGGGCTGCGCATCGGATCTGAAGTTTCTAGCTGGACCCGATTTTTAAACTAAATTTTAAAATTTAATAAAGTTCAATGCGTATCTTCACGTGTTGTTTAGAACAGTAAACTAATTTTACCAGTCTACGTGGACATCAAACATTATGCGAACCGGCCAAGGCCCCACACGGCGAATGTGTTTGGTTTAATTTCTACACACAAAACATAACACTAAACAACACAACTTATTCCCTTAGTCCAAGCATGTATTTTTAGTATAATAATAATAAAAATAAAACTGTCTAGCATCAAAATTACGCTTAGAGCTCGGTTTTTATCGATTTAGGGGGCGAAAGTGTAAAATAAACTTGATCTGCTTGCAATAATAACACATATTTATATCAAATTTGGTAGCCCTAGCTATTAAAGTCTCTGAGATCTAGGAGAGTCAGACAGACGGACATGGCTATATCGACTCGGCTGTTTATGCTCAATTATTATCAATTTGATATAAATTATTATCAATTTGATATAAATTATTATCAATTTGATATAAATTATTATCAATTTGAATTAAATTATTATCAATTTGAATTAAATTATTATCAATTTGAATTAAATTATTATCAATTTGAATTAAATTATTATCAATTTGAATTAAATTATTATCAATTTGAATTAAATTATTATCAATTTGATATAAATTATTATCAATTTGATATAAATTATTATCAATTTGAATTAAATTATTATCAATTTGAATTAAATTATTATCAATTTGATATAAATTATTATCAATTTGATATAAATTATTATCAATTTGAATTATATTATTATCTTTTTGAATTAAATTATTATCAATTTGAATTAAATTATTATCAATTTGAATTAAATTATTATCAATTTGATATAAATTATTATCAATTTGAATTAAATTATTATCAATTTGAATTAAATTATTATAAATTTGAATTAAATTATTATCAATTTGAATTATATTATTATCAATTTGATATAAATTATTATCAATTTGATATAAATTATTATCAATTTGAATTATATTATTATCTTTTTGAATTAAATTATTATCAATTTGATATAAATTATTATCAATTTGAATTAAATTATTATCAATTTGAATTAAATTATTATCAATTTGAATTAAATTATTATCAATTTGATATAAATTATTATCAATTTAAATTAAATTATTATCAATTTTAATTAAATTATCAATTTGATATAAATTATTATCAATTTGAATTAAATTATTATCAATTTGAATTAAATTATTATCAATTTGAATTAAATTATTATCAATTTGATATAAATTATTATCAATTTAAATTAAATTATTATCAATTTTAATTAAATTATCAATTTGATATAAATTATTATCAATTTGAATTAAATTATTATCAATTTGAATTAAATTATTATCAATTTGATATAAATATAAATTGTTAATAATAAAAGAGACTACTCATTGTATTTAAATATTACAGATAAAATTACTCTAATTAAAATTAAATTTTTTTAATCTAAATAAGAAATTAATATTAAAGGTGCAATTTTTTGTCAAGTTATTAATAAAAGTGAGTTAATTCATGTTAAACCTTTTATTAAATTAGGGAATCAAAAATAAAAAGGAGCAGCTGCTCTTTTTAATAATAACGCTGATAATAAAATTATTGAAGTAACTGAAGAGAAAATAATAAAACCGTTGAAGCTAAAGCTTGGGTTAAAAAATATTTTAATGAAGCTTCAGTTGATTTAAAATTATTATGATTTTCTCTTATCAGGGGAATAAAAGATAGCAAATTAATTTCTAATCCTATTCAAACCTATTCATAACCAAGAATTAGATGTAACCGTGATTAAAGAACCAATTATTATTATTATTAAATTTACAAGGTGGGGTGAAAAGTAACCTCCTTGACCGCCAAAATACACTGCTACTGCAAAAAATGTTATAGTGCCTTGTAGTCCGTTCATATTTAGGCAAACATGCCAAATTTCCCGCCTCTAGTTTTGTTTTGACAGCTGATTGTTGTTGACGTGTTTGGCATCATGTGCAGTATGGACAAAAACGATTTTCGTTTTCTCATAAAACATTATTTTTGAGAGGGAAACGAAAGATAAGTTGTATAAATATTATGTGGCTAATGCTTCGTCAGATTATACCATCAAATATTGTTTTTAAGAGTTTCTTGGTGGCCGCAACTCCACTAACAATCAAGGCTGCATCGGCAGGCCCTGGGATGCGGTCACAGAGGAAAATGTTGAATAAATCCATGCGATGATGTTGGCAGATAGGAATGTTAAATTTTGTGAGCTAGCAGATGCCACAAGGATCAGTATTGAGCGCACAAAACACATTCTAAACGAAATTTTTCATATGAAATATTTATCCTGCCGATAAATGCCGCGAAACTGGTTCCAGACCAAAAACACGAGAAACGAAACTTTGGCAAAAATATTATATTTATATTATATTATATTATATTATTTGGGGCTTCCCTATCCCCCATTTTCATACGATTTGGTTTCCTCAGACCTCTTCCCAAACCTCTAAAGATGGCTCATCAATAAAAAATTCAGCTCACGCAAGGAATTTTTTGAAATTATCGACACCGCGGCGGAGTATTTTGCAGACCTTCCGGAAAATTACTTTTCGGACGGTATCAAGAAGTTGGAAAATCGCTGGATTAAGTGTATAGAGCTAAAAAGGGGTTAAATTTAATAAAATAAAAAAACATTTAAAAATAAATGTTTTTTTCATGCCCAAGGAGGTTACTTTTCACTCCACCTAGTATACTCTTATACAAGCTTATTGCTATTGCTCACAGTCGTCTATATAATTCGCAAGACTTTGCTAATATCACACTGCTGTAAGGGAACAATTTGCCCATTAAAAATGGGGAAAGCCTGAAAGAGCCGCTGCAGATTCTACCATATACATTGTATTATTTTATTATTTTTTTTATTTTATTTATTTATTTAAAGTCAACTAAGAACAGTTGACTGTATGGGTAAGAAAAATATAGATTAAAAATATAGATTAAATTAGATATAAAAATTAATATAACATTATTTAATTAATAGCAGTTAGTGAACACATTTCAACAAAAACTAAGCGAAAGGTTTAAATTCAAAACTTAGTAAATCTTGATCTTGATATGCAACACATTTTTAAAAGTTCAGTTTATATAACAATCTTTTCTTTACCTTTCTTACGAAATTCTAATGGATAAATTGTATTTTTATTGTCTAGAAATAGTCTTTTTGTAACCTGCCACCCTGTTCACATCGAACGACTGCTACCCGTTGAACTTACTCGACGGACATAAAGGATAAAGGAAAGGGGGTTGTTACGGTCACTGCTGGACGGTGGTCGATGTTTGCTCGGCTCTTTCTCGTTTGTACGTCGAGTAGACGTATATAGGTGTTCGGGACCTAAGTTCGAATAGTCACACAGGGGCGCTTCATAAGGGGTTTAGATCCCGCACATGTCCAGTTTTCCCGAGTGAAACAAACCCTGCTGGGTCACTGAACTTTTTTTTTTACCATGTATTGTACCTGTTTGACCGACCACCTAGCAATCGCTGTAAGGCCAACCACAAGGGGTGGACCCGCAGAATAGGGAGATTTGGAGAGGACAGAAGTACAGGTGGTACAGGTGTAGCGAGTAGTCAAACTGCAGTGTCAATCGAGCACCTCAACCGAAACAGTTGGGAAAAAAATTGTCTACTAAATAAAAACTAGAAATATTGTTTAATATTAAATATACTTTTATTTAAAGTATAAGTTACACAACAATAATTATATATTTACGAAGGTGTGTATGCTGAGTCGGTCAATCTAATACGGATATACGATATATTAATACGTTTACATAAAAACTAGTCCTCCATAAATATGTAGTATATTAATAAATAATTTAATTCAAAAAAAGTTACGAACCTAAAATCAAAGTGAAAATACACAAAATCAACTAATCAAGAAATACAAAATAAATCCTATCAATATTATATTCAACGTTAAAGGTTAAAACAAATCCTATAAATATTATATTCAACGTAAAAGTTTAAATTCAGCTTGTGCGAAATAAGTTAATTGTGTTAGCTTTATTTAACCCTAATGTTTTTTATTAGTAGCATTCATTTGAAAATGAAAATCAACTACAAATTTTGCCAAATAAATCGACTGCAAAAACGAAAATAAGTTTATAATAAAAGCGAATTGTATATTATGTTGTTCAACGGAAATTTCAAAATGGCGTCTTTGTAGACTGTACAATATATATACATGTGGGTGTAATCGCCTGTGTGAACGACCCCCACATTCATTTGTTAGCCAGCCAATCAGATACAAGCAGATTGTAAAGCTTAAGGGGAGTGAGCCAATGACTAACACGAGCGATGACTACAAGTGAATGTGTGCTTCTTTTCGCATTTACATATAGTACATATAGATATAAGTTATAAGTACATGGTGTGTCCCAAAAATAACCGAACTTTTTGGATATAAAATTAAATACACATTATATTATGTTTGAAAGTTATTATTTATTCAATTATTATTTATTATTTATTATTTATTTGACTCAACACAACGTTTGGAACAATCAACCATAGATTTTTTTATTTCATTTATAGAAATGTTCTTCAGTACCTCCTTTCATCTTGGTTTTCAGTTTTGGAAATAAAAAAAATAGTCGCATGGTGATAGATCAGGCGCATACGGAGGATGGTCGATGAGAGAAATCCCTTTTTTCATTAAAAATTCGTTCACTTTTTTGGTCTTGTGAGCTCGTCATTTAATTCATGTGGAACAAATCGCGCACAGACCTTTCTTTTCCCCAAATCTTCAGTTAAAATTCTCCAAATAGTGTTTTTACTCGTATTCAATTCCTCAGCCAACATTCTGGTAGTTCAATTTGCATCGATACCAATGATTTCACGTACTTTTTCCAACAGTTCAGCACGATTACTAGTTTCTGGACGTCCTGCTCTAGGGTCGTCATTTAAATCCTCACGACCATTTTTAAATCGTGTTAGCCACGTATAAACTTGCGTACGACTCATACAATCATCGCAAGAAACTGTTTTCATTAATTCGTATGTCTCAGCAAATTTTTTTTCAAGTTTGACACAAAATTTTAATATTTGCTCTTTGTTTCATTTTATTTTTGAACCCTTAGCACACTTTTGGTTTTATTGAAATGGCTGTAACTTTTACATCTGTCATCCGACTTACATGAAGTTAGGTGCGTTTGAAAGAGGATGAATGTATCTTTTTAATGTTGTTTAATAGATGGCGCTGTATGTTGTATGATTTAAATATAAAGTTCGGTTATTTTTGGGACACACCGTGTAAACAGGGCAGTTACTAAAATAAAATTCTCAGCTATAATTAAATCTTAGAACACCATATACTGTCATGTTTATTTCAAGTATTGCATTCCATTTTAATTAGGTTTTTAAGCGACGTTTTTGAGATACAACTTGCTCTTTTGGCAACTCGAAAACTGCATAATATTCGTTCATAAATTTGTTATATACATTTTGTTGGCTTATCAAGATACGCACTGCTACTTTAATGAACAGCCACAGACTGGCGCTTCTAGCAAAAAGAGTTGTTCATTTGCTTAAATCTCGCAAATCTAAAGGGATTTTTTTTGGTTTCTTCCTTATACACATTCCATTCTACAACAACAATGCGTAGACGTTGGAATAATCGTAACGGAACTTGAAAAAAAATAACATTATTTGATTGCAATTTCTCGCACTGCTTTTTTTGTGAACACAGCTGTATTCCAAAGTTTTCGTCTGTTCTTTATCAAACTAAAGGAAGTAGGGCCATCAAATTTTGTAACAATATTCATTGCAAATCGTTCAAAAATTTGCTACGCCTCTTTGCTACCTAGTAAAATCAACATTTGGCTACACTATAGCTACAGATACTTAACTTAATTACCACAATTGTGTGAAGCACATGACAAAAACTCCATTGCACTATGGGAAAACGTCGTTTTTTTCGGCATCAACTCCAATTTTAAAGATAGAGACTTGAAATTTTCGTGGTGTAATAAAAAAAAGTATGACTGAATTTCGGTTTTGTTTTAGTCCACGTCCGCTTTATATTTACGGAGACAAATATAAAAACAATAATTTATTGTTATTCTTTCGCTCGAGTTGCAGTCCGTGCATTTGTGTAACTCAAACGTATTCCAACCTTCTGTTGCATTTTATTTCTAGTAAATTTAATATATCAATATGTGGTACGCAAGCAGTTGTTAATTAATTTTCTGAAAGCGCTTCAAAATATTAATTATTTTGGTCATTTAAGCTTAATGTAAAGACGATGCTGCTCTATTTCTAATAGAATACACCATGATTGTTTTTTTTTCCATTTTCAAAATATATTTTTTTTGGCACGGCTTGTCAGAAAATCGCCGTTGAAGTAATAGAAGATTTTTAAATACTAATTTACAGCAAATAACTAGATCAATTCAGTCAATTTTAATCGACAATTAAACTGTTGCTGAAGGCGGTAAAAAGCAACAAAAATATTTTTTATGTATTTTAAATGTGGTTAAACACAAAATTTTATATTTTTTTAAATTTGAAACAATTTATAAACTGCAAAAAGGCCAAAAAAAATTCAAAAATTTTTCCCAAAGTGCATTGTGAACGTTTTATGAAAATGTTATAAAAATCCCACAATAAATAAGCAAGATATTAAAGAATTTAAATAACTCCCTCAGAGCGTACAAATTAAAATACAGTCAATCATTGATTGATTGAGTATTTTTTTTTAATTCTATAAAACACCTATATAAGTATATGTTACAGTAAAAATGTATGGTTTTATACAGTAAAAGTTGACTGTTTTAAATTGGCAAAGGGTAACTAATTGTCGTATTGTAGATTGTTGTTACTTCTTGCTGATTAGCCCATTAGCGTATTAATCTCTCATATCTGCAACTGTATCAAATTTCCACTTCCTATTGCAGTATTAAAGTGCAGTTATATATATAGACAGAAAACTGCAAATATTTCTTCAACATATAATATAATGTCCAATAAAATTGGCGACTCGCTTTTGGAGGAGTACGATGTGGATCGAGATCTTACGAATCTAAATTGGTTGATGCGCAATCAGAACCTAACCTGGCCCAAAACAATAGATGTAAACTCCGAAGACGGGGATACAGGAAGCACACAAGCTACGATGTACAACAATCAGAGCGACAAAACAATAAATGATAAACAGAAGCTCTTTGATTATGCCAAAAACTATGGAACCCGTGGCCATGCTCCCAATCCAGCTGTAAAAAAATGCAGTTCAACTACTGCACCATCGACATCTTTAAAACAGCCGACTCCAGCCGAGAGATACGAAGTTTTCGTCAATAAAATTAAGAGGTGAGAAAAATACCAGAGACCGTAAATAATAATTATGGGATTAAAAAAATCAAAGCTCTTAAAAGTCTCTGAAAAATGTGGAAAAAATCCAACCGTTTAGTTTTTATTGGCGAACACAAAAAGCGTGGAAACTTTTTTCCAATTTTTAATTTAAATATTGTTTTTCAATTTTTATATTTGTTTTTTAAAAAATAAAAATCAATTAATAACTTTTAATTCTGATTTTTAAAATAAAAATCAAAAATAAAAAATAAAATGTTTCAAATAAAAATCAAAAATAAAAGTTATAACATGATTTTTATGATAAAAATCAGAAATAAAAATTAAATTGAAATTGAAATTGAAAAATTAGTTTATAACTCTTATTTTGCAATTTTTTTAATAAAAATTATAACCGTTACGATCCCTGAAAAATACCTTATACTTCATTTATAAAAAGTTATTTATGTTCTATATGTACACATGTAATATATTTATTTGTATTAGTCTGTCTGTGTGAATGCCTGTCTGTCTGTCTGCCAGCCTGAAGCCAATTTCTGCTACACTCACCACAAATCCGGAAATTCTGAATTTTTAAAACTGTCTTCATTCAATTAAATCGCTGCGCAGTCAAAATAATAATACAGTTCAATGTGCTTAACTACCTCAACACTTAACTGCACATTACAGATAACTGCCCAATCATACTTTTTTTGTACAACGAAAAGCTATTTTGTTTGAAAAATATTAATTTAGTTGCATTCAATATAAGTGCATTTTTATGATAACTGCATGAATTTTGTTGCAATTTTGATTGTTTTCTCTTACAAATACATAAGTTAAGTGCGCCACCTTTTGCTCGACTTTGCAAAAGCGCCATCATTTTTTCGTTGTTATTATAGATCGTCACTCTTTGCTAGTAAAGTGAAAAGGACGCCACCGATTATAGTGTTCGTTTTGATCGTGGCGCCAAACTGCGCATGACCGTTTACTTATGCTTGGCAATGCCTTATAAATGGCAAGTACATAGTTTTCATTTATGCCTGGCAATGCCATATAAATGGCAAATACATAGTTTGTTTACAAATCAATTTTTCAAAATGGGTAAAGTTAAGTGCATTTTTAGGATAATGCACATTATTTTGAGTCAAACATGGTGAGGCAGTTAAGCACATTATACTGTACATAATGGGTGCAGACAGTAGGGATTGTAATCGAATTTTTCCGTACCCTTTGGTCATTGAAAATTGTCAAAAAAAAAGGTGTACGACTTTATGAAAATGAAAGTAGCAGAAAGATGCATAGCAGACCAAGTGATATATTTTATACATAAATTCTTGGTCAACCATAATAGCGAACAGTATTTATCTGTTGCTCTAACTTATATTCTCTCTTATAACAATTTTTTTGAATAACAAATATACACATCATTCTATAGACATGAAAAACCTGAATGATTAAAATACTAAATATTTATATTCTCTTTGCAGAGATCTTGCAGAATACAATAAGTCGGCAATCAAATATAAAACAGATGACAGTGAGAAACCGCCCTTTAACTACTCCCACATTATTGGAATGGCTATGTTGGAAAACGGACGAGTAACTCTTCAGCAGATTTGTGCGTGGATTGAGTCGAAGTTTGCATTTTTCAGAGTTCGAAAGAAATGGAACGTAAGTTTAAAATAAATCAAAAAAGGCCACCCTCTGCATTCAAAAGTTTTGCTAAAAACGTTTAACTTATGTCCTTTAATGTTATTTATAACCATAAATGTTGCCAATTATTTAATATTTTAATCATTATACCCTTCGACCATTGAAAAGGGTATACTAACTTTGTGCAAATGTATATAACAGGCAGAAGGAGGCGTGGCAGACCCCATAAAGTATATATATTCTTGCTCAGGATCACAAGCCGAGTCGATGTCTGTCTGTCTGTCTGTCCGTCTGTCTGTGTGAACGCACAGATCTCAGCTATTATAAAAGCTAGAGTTACCAAATTTGGCAGGAGGACTCCTGTGTACTATACGCTGATCAAGTTTATTTCAAATGTTAGGTGCCACGCTCACCGCCCCCGCAAATCAATAATTTAATTTTTTAACTCAATTTGTAAGCGCTGTATAAAATATACAACTTTCTAACTTTAACATATACTAAGCTCATTTAATATCTACGTATTCTCTAAATTGCAATCCGATCAGACAATAAACACAGAAGTTATTTAAGAAAGTATGAGCATAAAAGCAAGTGCTTGTATCAGCTAACCAGGGAGGCGGGCGAGCGCCATCTTTCGGCAATAATTTAAAAGCATGCGCATATGTATATGTGTATAAATTTAGCAAATTAAACTACACCGGAACATAGGTCGAAGGGTATCCCACTGTCGCGTGCAGCGCGACTGTTGATTTTCTTACTGGTTAGAAAGCGTTGAGATAGATCAATATAACTTAATAATGTGAAACTGCAGCCTTTGACAGTTACAAATGTGAAGGAATAAGGTAGATTCTTCACAGGGATAGGGAAAATATAGATGAAAATGAAAAAGCTTGTCGAGCACTACTATATTATACTATATGTATAGAAAAATGTTGATAGAGTAAATTTGGTTGCAATATACGCTATATTGGTCAGATCTGGTTCGTTCCGACTTCTTTACTGCTTGCAGCAATAAGAATCATGTGGGCCAAGTTTCATCAACAAAGCTCGAAAACTGAGACTCTGTTTGAAAGAGTTTACGTTGCAACAATTTCCTGGTGATGATGATTCAGAATATATATACTCTATAGGGTCGGAGATGTCTTGGCCAATATTAATATACATACATATGTACATATTATATATAACAAGGAGACAAGTTTGCGCTGCAACAGACAGTTCGACTGTCGACTGTTTATGTTGATTTAGAATACACAATATATGCTTTATAAGGTCGGAGATGTCTCCTAGGGTATAAATAAAAATTACCTTTATAATTTCGATTGGTATTTTAAAACGTTTTAGATTATTTCACAACACAATTTTACAATTTTTCAAATCATTTCACTAACTGTTGCGCGTATTTTAATGGCGTCGCTTTTTATCACAATGTGGCCATCTTAGTTTAGTTTTAAAATACTTAAAACTATGTTGCTTACACAACTATCGATAACTTACAATTTCATAGAAGAATGACGGGTATGCCAGCTTAAAATGCAAGAACGAGTAGTGTAAATCAAACAAATTCTAGAATTAAGTTGAATAGTTGAAAACTTATGTTTTCAAATATTATTTCTAAGTTTAATTTGCATTGATAAGTTAAGTTATTTCTAAAATCAAATCAAAATGTCTTCAACCGATTGTTCCTATGGCAGCTATACGTTATTAAGATCCGATTTTAAGTTTTAAAGCTAAATATCTCCATATCCAGTGAGAGGTCTATATAAATAACTACGAACCGCATTTTTTTCTGAAACTAGTAATTTACCAGTCTCTCAATTTCAGAATTCCATCAGACACAATCTTTCATTGCATCATTGTTTCCGAAATCGGAAACGCGAAGAGAAAGGAAAGGGAGGCTACTGGGAATTGGGAATGGACCCAAAAAAATGTGAAAGAAAGCGCATACGGAACCGTAAAACGAGCCAACGCAAGTTGGATTCCACAAAAAAACTGGCGAAAGTTAGCTCTGAGAAAAATACCCTACAAATTCTTTATCGAAGGCACTCAGACCTAAACCAGGCTGACGATAAAGTGTTCTTCAAAGCAAATGAAAACGACGCCTCAACTATGCTGGATATAGAAACGGATCCGGGTGTGACGTTTCCAAATGTAGTAAGCGCGCCAACGGACATCAACTTTTGCCATCCATCCGAGGAACAAGTGCAGGGAAACATGGAGTTATTGCATCCCCTACAGCAACAGTTTGAGCTGGGCACCATTATCATTAGCACAACGGGAATCATCGATGAGTCCACCTGCTTAAACAGTATCATTACAAACAAATTCAGCTGTACCAATATGGTAAGATCTCCAAACTCATCTGATCAATATCGTAAATTATAATAGTTTTCATTATATATCTTTCAGATCTACAGTGATGATGAGATACCGGTGTCTACCGAAAATGTAATCATATCGTCGCATATGTCAACGTTTGGCTCAGTGGATACGAGTAGTGAGGCAACAAGTCCCCTGGCTCCCGTCACTTCCAACCCTGAGATCCCACGCAGCGTAACCATAAACTGCAACTATTCCAATTATCGCCCCTACATGGATATGGGCGATGATCCATTTAATTATTTGCAAAGTACGGAAATAAATCGCAGCGAGGATATTTTGGATAACCTATTGGATGTCTGTGTTAGAGACTATTGAAGTTTATTGAAATTATTTCATTTACGTTCGCAATAAATTACAATAAATTTAAATTGCAATTTTTTTCATTCATATGCTTCAGTCACTATAGTAGTGTTGTGTCGTTCATGAACGAACGAACTAAATTGAACTATTCACCAAACTGAACGAACGAACTAAGTCTGTCTTTATAGTTCAATATAGTTAGTTAGTTCAATATAGTTCACTTAGTTCAATATAATATGTAAACTCTTTATTATTTCTTATTATTATTATGTATAAGTGTTTTTGACATAAATTGAATAAATAATATTAATTTTCAATGACAGCAATGTATGAAACAAATTCATAACATTTTTTTTTTTTATTTTTTTGAAGCACCTTTAAGCAAGTTTAATAAATGAACGATTGAACTAAATGAACGACCTAGTTCATTGATTTTGAACGAACGAACGAACTTATTCCTCAAATTGAACTAGAATTACCCAACACTACACTATAGTACCTCATATTCCCATTCGACCAGTTAAAGTTAAAGAACGAGCCACAGACCCTAAAAATCCATTCATATGTTGTGGATAATCGGCCAACCGGCAGACACAGGAACAAATAATTAGAGAATATATGGTATATACATTTAAAATGATCGAAGATGTACGATTCTGTATATTTAATTTCTGAAATGAATTTAAGGTTAATAAAATGAATAACTAATGAGGTTTACAAATTGAACAGTTTGTGGAATCGTACAAATTATATTACGAGTAGTTATCGCTATTTTATAATAATTAATTTCGTAAAATTATAGAATTATGTGAATACTTAATACAATATATATCACATGTTCTAAAGTACTAAATGTTATAGTTTTATTAAAACGAGGGATCGATAATGCAAAACATTTGTGTTCCGCAAGATCTTTGAAAGAATATTTCGAAAGTTTATCAGGTAGTACCCAACGTGATAAACTGGTGAGAAAAAAAGTCGCCACGCACTATAGTTGTGCTTCATTCGAATTGTGTAAATATACATATACTATTGTATGTACTACATTTTAGATATAGTATTCAAATAAATCATTGTTCTTTAAAACTATCATTACATCATAATATTTAATTTAAGTGCAAGCCACTTTGAACGCATATATAGTTTCCCATGGGCCAATTGCACCCTAGCAGACTCTATAGATTGTTCATTTTTCTGTACAAGTCAGTCGTTATAATATATATACAATATTTCTATTGTTTTCAATGAAGTGCAACTACGTGGTTAAATACACATATCTTCCAAATTATGTATACAATTAGATGCGTTGAATTGTTATCTTATAATTTGTTCTCTTTTATCTAATTCACATTTAAACTATTTTAAATGCATATCAACAAATAAGAGAATATTACATTTCCTTTTTGTGAAAAATGTATTCAGTTAATTTTCTTTAAAGAAATTTAAAAAAATGTACTGTTTTCTTAAACTAAAAATACTTATTGTTCACATTACAAATTTGAATTTCGATCAGTTTTTCAAACAGTTAATAATTATGAAATGAATAACGAGAATATCTGAATACAAATTACACAAAGTTGAATAAACCGAGAATCGAATAGGTATATGGATTGTAAAAACTATAAACATAAGTCTTAATTATCAGTACAGCAATTTTTACACATTCCCATTCTTGTCAGCAGTGTGAATTGTCCGAGCCGTCGAGGGTATATGCAACATTATCAAGCTTTTGCGCTAAATGCATTTTCTTACAATTGGGATCCGTTTCCAGAGCAATCATGATCTAAAATATCACGAAAATACAATATTAATAATATAAATTAAAATTATATATACACAATTGCAAACAAATTGGCACAATTATAATAATCTTATATATACAAATGATTGTTTGTCATCTATAAAAGCCTAGAAGGGCTGGATAGAAATATGAACATTCCTCTTTTCCCCGTGATGGTTTCTGTTAACTTAGCCCAACCCACCAATTTTGTACAAAATTAAAAAAAAAAAATACAATAGGTTACCCATTATTTTTCCTTCAAGTTCAACTAGAAATTCAACAGGTTGGTATAATAAATAAGACTGTTAATCAGATCGAAGAAATTTTTGAAGACGTGTGTACCTATTTATATTAGTGCATATAGTATATAATCATAGTTGTCGAGCCGCTTACAATATCCAGGGAATGCCTTAAACGATCATTGGCATCAGACAAATGAAGATGTTTTATTCTATAGGGGAATAATACAGTTTGCAAGACATTACATATTTTAACCTTAAATCTGGTCCCAAGTCTACATACCGCAGTTTCTCTTCCCTCACTCTTGGATATCGTCAGACGAACTGATCTGACGCGCCAAGCGTAGCTTAATTCTTAGTTAAATCAATGTGACCAATTACAACAACGATAAAAACGCATACATTTAAAATACTAAATCCGAGTGCCCTCTATCGGTGACAAATTACTTAACTAACTATCGATAGCCAACTTATCCGTTCCGCGACAATAGTAATAAGCGTATACAATATATTTATGCCAACGTTACAAAATGTACAAAATATCATTAAATACAGACCTGTTCTCTATACTTAGTTATATAGATGTAGAGCTCCTTGAGGGCTGAAATCGTGTCGAACTCATCATTCTGTTGTACCGACAATTGCTGCATAGCTGTACTCATCTCCTGGTCACTTATCAATGGCAATCTGGCCACGTCCCGGTAGAACTCCTTAACCATTATTCGATAATTGGGAATGTCCTGTAAAATTAATATGGCAATATATCAATCAATATACTTTGTCCGAACTTCTTGTTTAATTGAAAAAATTGTAAAATAAAAGTTATAAACAAATTTTGTTATTTAAAAATCATTTTTAATTATAAAATTTGATTTTAAAAAATAAAAATCAATTCATAACTTTTTTTCTGATTTTTAAAATAAAAAAAATTATATCATTTTTAATCATTAAATTTGAGTTTTAAAAATAAAAATCAATTTATGACGTTTATTTCTGATTTTTAAAATAAAAAAAGAAAAATCATTTTGAATTACTAAATTTGATTTTAAAAAACAAAAATCAATTTATAACTTGTAATTCTGATTTTTAGAATAAATAAATTAAATAATTTTTATTTATTAAATTTGATTTTAAAAAATAAAAATCAATTTCTAACTTTTTTTTAAATTTCAGTAGAGAAAATAATCAAAGAGTGTCAGTTTAATTTTCGTTAATTCATTAAATTTCAGTAAAGAAAATAATCAAAAAGTGTCAGATTAATTTTCGTTAATTCATTAAATTTCAGTAAAGAAAATAATCAAAAAGTGTCAGATTAATTTTCGTTAATTCATTAAATTTCAGTAAAGAAAATAATTAAAAAGTGTCAGATTAATTTTCGTTAATTCATTAAATTTCAGTAAAGAAAATAATCAAAGAGTGTCAGATTAATTTTCGTAAAGAAAATAATCAAAAAGTGTCAGATTAATTTTCGTTAATTCATTAAATTTCAGTAAAGAAAATAATCAAAAAGTGTCAGATTAATTTTCGTAAAGAAAATAATCAAAAAGTGTCAGATTAATTTTCGTTAATTCATTAAATTTCAGTAAAGAAAATAATCAAAAAGTGTCAGATTAATTTTCGTTAATTCATTAAATTTCAGTAAAGAAAATAATCAAAAAGTGTCAGATTAATTTTCGTTAATTCATTAAAATTTTAGTAAAGAAAATAATCAAAAATGTCAGATTAATTCGTTAATTCATTAAATTTCAGTAAAGAAAATAATCAAAAAGTGTCAGATTAATTCATTAATTCGTTAATTCATTAAATTTCAGTAAAGAAAATAATCCAAAAGTGTCAGATTAATTTTCGTTAATTCATTAAATTTCAGTAAAGAAAATAATCAAAAAGTGTCAGATTAATTCATTAATTCGTTAATTCATTAAATTTCAGTAAAGAAAATAATCAAAAAGTGTCAGATTAATTTTCGTTAATTCATTAAATTTCAGTAAAGAAAATAATCAAAAAGTGTCAGATTAATTTTCGTTAATTCATTAAATTTCAGTTAAGAAAATAATCAAAAAGTGTCGGATTAATTTTCGTTAATTCATTAAATTTCAGTAAAGAAAATAATCAAAGAGTGTCAGATTAATTTTCGTAAAGAAAATAATCAAAAAGTGTCAGATTAATTTTCGTTAATTCATTAAATTTCAGTAAAGAAAATAATCAAAAAGTGTCAGATTAATTTTCGTTAATTCAATAAATTTCAGTAAAGAAAATAATCAAAAAGTGTCAGATTAATTTTCGTTAATTCATTAAATTTCAGTAAAGAAAATAATCAAAAAGTGTCAGATTAATTTTCGTTAATTCATTAAATTTCAGTAAAGAAAATAATCAAAAAGTGTCAGATTAATTTTCATTAATTCATTAAATTTCAGTAAAGAAAATAATCAAAAAGTGTTAGATTAATTTTCGTTAATTCATTAAATTTCAGTAAAGAAAATAATCAAAAAGTGTCAGATTAATTTTCGTAAAGAAAATAATCAAAAAGTGTTAGATTAATTTTCGTTAATTCATTAAATTTCAGTAAAGAAAATAATCAAAAAGTGTCAGATTAATTTTCGTAAAGAAAATAATCAAAAAGTGTCAGATTAATTTTCGTTAATTTCAGTAAAAAAAATAATCAAAAAGTGTCGGATTAATTTGTGTTAATTCGTTAATTCATTAAATTTCAGTAAAGAAAATAATCAAAAAGTGTAAGATTAATTCATTAATTCGTTAATTCATTAAATTTCAGTAAAGAAAATAATCAAAAAGTGTCAGATTAATTTTCGTAAAGAAAATAATCAAAAAGTGTCAGATTAATTTTCGTTAATTTCAGTAAGAAAAATAATCAAAAAGTGTCGGATTAATTTGTGTTAATTCGTTAATTCATTAAATTTCAGTAAAGAAAATAATCAAAAAGTGTAAGATTAATTCATTAATTCGTTAATTCATTAAATTTCAGTAAAGAAAATAATCAAAAATTGTCGGATTAATTTTCGTTAATTCATTAAATTTCAGTAAAGAAAATAATCAAAAAGTGTCGGATTAATTTTCGTTAATTCATTAAAATTTTAGTAAAGAAAATAATCAAAAAGTGTCAGATTAATTTTCGTTAATTCATTAAATTTCAGTAAAGAAAATAATCAAAAATGTCAGATTAATTCGTTAATTCATTAAATTTCAGTAAAGAAAATAATCAAAAAGTGTTAGATTAATTTTCGTTAATTCATTAAATTTCAGTAAAGAAAATAATCAAAAAGTGTCAGATTAATTTTCGTTAATTCATTAAAATTTTAGTAAAGAAAATAATCAAAAAGTGTCAGATTAATTTTCGTTAATTCATTAAATTTCAGTAAAGAAAATAATCAAAAAGTGTCAGATTAATTTTCGTTAATTCATTAAAATTTTAGTAAAGAAAATAATCAAAAATGTCAGATTAATTCGTTAATTCATTAAATTTCAGTAAAGAAAATAATCAAAAAGTGTCAGATTAATTTTCGTAAAGAAAATAATCAAAAAGTGTCAGATTAATTTTCGTTAATTCATTAAATTTCAGTAAAGAAAATAATCAAAAAGTGTCAGATTAATTCATTAATTCTTTAATTCATTAAATTTCAGTAAAGAAAATAATCAAAAAGTGTCAGATTAATTCATTAATTCGTTAATTCATTAAATTTCAGTAAAGAAAATAATCAAAAAGTGTCGGATTAATTTTCGTTAATTCATTAAATTTCAGTAAAGAAAATAATCAAAAAGTGTCAGATTAATTTTCGTAAAGAAAATAATCAAAAAGTGTCAGATTAATTTTCGTTAATTTCAGTAAGAAAAATAATCAAAAAGTGTCGGATTAATTTGTGTTAATTCGTTAATTCATTAAATTTCAGTAAAGAAAATAATCAAAAAGTGTAAGATTAATTCATTAATTCGTTAATTCATTAAATTTCAGTAAAGAAAATAATCAAAAATTGTCGGATTAATTTTCGTTAATTCATTAAATTTCAGTAAAGAAAATAATCAAAAAGTGTCAGATTAATTTTCGTTAATTCATTAAATTTCAGTAAAGAAAATAATCAAAAAGTGTCAGATTAATTTTCGTTAATTCATTAAATTTCAGTAAAGAAAATAATCAAAAATGTCAGATTAATTCGTTAATTCATTAAATTTCAGTAAAGAAAATAATCAAAAAGTGTTAGATTAATTTTCGTTAATTCATTAAATTTCAGTAAAGAAAATAATCAAAAAGTGTCAGATTAATTTTCGTTAATTCATTAAAATTTTAGTAAAGAAAATAATCAAAAAGTGTCAGATTAATTTTCGTTAATTCATTAAATTTCAGTAAAGAAAATAATCAAAAAGTGTCAGATTAATTTTCGTTAATTCATTAAATTTCAGTAAAGAAAATAATCAAAAAGTGTCGGATTAATTTTCGTTAATTCATTAAATTTCAGTAAAGAAAATAATCAAAAAGTGTCAGATTAATTTTCGTAAAGAAAATAATCAAAAAGTGTCAGATTAATTTTCGTTAATTCATTAAATTTCAGTAAAGAAAATAATCAAAAAGTGTCGGATTAATTTTCGTTAATTCATTAAATTTCAGTAAAGAAAATAATCAAAAAGTGTCAGATTAATTTTCGTAAAGAAAATAATCAAAAAGTGTCAGATTAATTTTCGTTAATTCATTAAATTTTAGTAAAGAAAATAATCAAAAAGTGTCAGATTAATTTTCGTTAATTCATTAAATTTCAGTAAAGAAAATAATCAAAAAGTGTCAGATTAATTTTCGTTAATTCATTAAATTTCAGTAAAGAAAATAATGAAAAAGTGTCAGATTAATTTTCGTTAATTCATTCAATTTCCGTAAAGAAAATAATCAAAAAGTGTCAGATTAATTTTCGTTAATTCATTAAATTTCAGTAAAGAAAATAATCAAAAAGTGTCAGATTAATTTTCGTTAATTCATTAAATTTCAGTAAAGAAAATAATCAAAAAGTGTTAGATTAATTTTCATTAATTCATTAAATTTCAGTAAAGAAAATAATCAAAAAGTGTCAGATTAATTTTCATTAATTCATTAAATTTCAGTAAAGAAAATAATCAAAAAGTGTCAGATTAATTTTCGTTAATTCATTAAATTTCAGTAAAGAAAATAATCAAAAAGTGTCAGATTAATTTTCGTAAAGAAAATAATCAAAAAGTGTCAGATTAATTTTCGTTAATTCATTAAATTTTAGTAAAGAAAATAATCAAAAAGTGTCAGATTAATTTTCGTTAATTCATTAAATTTCAGTAAAGAAAATAATCAAAAAGTGTCAGATTAATTCATTAATTCGTTAATTCGTTAAATTTGAGTAAAGAAAATAATCAAAAAGTGTCAGATTAATTTTCGTTAATTCATTAAATTTCAGTAAAGAAAATAATCAAAAAGTGTCAGATTAATTTTCGTTAATTCATTAAATTTCAGTAAAGAAAATAATCAAAAAGTGTCAGATTAATTTTCGTTAATTCATTTAATTTCAGTAAAGAAAATAATCAAAAAGTGTCAGATTAATTTTCGTTAATTCATTAAATTTCAGTAAAGAAAATAATCAAAAAGTGTCAGATTAATTTTCGTTAATTCATTAAATTTCAGTAAAGAAAATAAACAAAAAGTGTCAGATTAATTTTCGTTAATTCATTAAATTTCAATAGAGAAAATAATCAAAAAGTGTCAGATTAATTCATTAATTCGTTAATTCATTAAATTTCAGTAAAGAAAATAATCAAAAAGTGTTAGATTAATTTTCGTTAATTCATTAAAATTTTAGTAAAGAAAATAATCAAAAAGTGTCAGATTAATTTTCGTTAATTCATTAAATTTCAGTAAAGAAAATAATCAAAAAGTGTTAGATTAATTTTCGTTAATTCATTAAAATTTTAGTAAAGAAAATAATCAAAAAGTGTCAGATTAATTTTCGTTAATTCATTAAATTTCAGTAAAGAAAATAATCAAAAAGTGTCAGATTAATTTTCATCAATTCATTAAATTTCAGTAAAGAAAATAATCAAAAAGTGTCAGATTAATTTTCGTTAATTCATTAAATTTCAGTAAAGAAAATAATCAAAAAGTGTCAGATAAAACATCGTGCTCATGGTGCTATTATTTTAACCACAACTGTATGTTAGTAACGAATTTAAATGAAATGTTTATTACCTTTGCAAAGAGCAGTTTGTTCGAGGGTGAATCCTTGCCCAGGCGATGCTCGGTGGTGGAGCAGGCATCCATGAAAGTCTGCGCAATGACACTCAGACATGAGTCCACCGAGTAAGTCTTGTTCACGTCAAATATAAAGTCAGGATTTTTGATGAAGTTAACCCAAAAACGAAGGGGTAAACTATTCGATTTCCAGGCATGCAAAATATCAGAGTCAGCGAGATCATGTCGCCGGGCAGCCTCGTCAAATAGATCAAACAGCCATTTGACCGCAGGCGGCAGTTCTTCATTGACAGTGAGAATGATGGAAAAGAAATCATCAACGAATTTCTGAATTGTGCCTTTGGTGGCCAGCAAGCGGGTCAAATAGACTTCGGGAATGGTTTTATTCACGCGCTCCCCGCCGGCGCCAATAACAGATGCTTGAGTTGACGATAGCACATGACCGGATAGGGCGGAGTTCTTGATGTTCATATAATGATCCGGTAACATGGGCTTAACCAGATGGTAGAGGCGTGGCTGCTGTAGTCCCGACTCAATGTCGTTGCTTATTATAATGTGACTCTGTGAGTTGTTGATATAATAAACTGAAATGATAAAATATATAAATAAAATGTTCAACTGATTAAATATATTAAATACTTACAGTTGTGAAAGGGTGCACCCTGCTGCTGCTTGGCATAGGGCAGGTTGAAGCCATCATTTTGCCTGGCAATGAGGGACATAACTGCCGATTCCTTGACCCCATAATGGCACAGAGTATTCAGACGCTTCCAGCCGTTAATTGTTTTCGTTGTCAGATCCTCGTCCTGCAGTGTTAAATGTCCGCCACGGCCGTGCCGCCACTCCAAGTCAACTTCGTGCACAGACGGACGCATGGAGAAGGGTGTATTCTTAAAAATAGCATCAAGTATCTTCAGCTTAACCTGGGATATGGTGTCCCAATCGTTCACACGGCACTGCACCTTCTCGTCCAGATCATCCTGCAGTATATGCAGCATAACCACTTCATGGCTTACTTGCTCGTGCAGCAGACGCTCCTCGGACAGCGAATAGCGTGCATCATGCGTAATCGCATCCACCAAACCCTTCTCCACCTGATGTTTGATGGCCTTAAAGAGCAGAAAGAGGCTGGAGCCGGCATATTCCTTCAGATAGTCATACATGCAGACGGCCAAGTAATTGGTTAGCATCTTTTCCACAACACTCTCAGTACGCCTTAGCATTAGCTGCGGATGCTTGCTCGCCAGGGACTTCTCCATGAGGCGCAGCAGGAGTGACTTCAATATTTCCGTTGCGTATTCCATTTTATTCATGAGCACAACCATCAATAGGGAGGCGACATTGACGCGATCCCGTATGGAAAACGATGAGCGCTGTGCCTCCAATGTCTCGATGAATGTCAATAGAAAGTATTTGTTGCTCAGCAGTTGGTCGAACTGCATCATTGCCGTGTCGTAGTTGCTTTTGGAATGCTGATCCCGCATTTTGGTTGAGTTCAGTATGGGATGATCAGAGACGCCGGGGAAAAAGACTTTCATGATATAGTTAACGTGATCCAAGGTTGGTATCCCGCTGCTCTCCAGGTCCGCCGTCAGATCCGTCATATCCGTTTGCAGCTCAGCAAAAGCCTGCTTGCATTCCGAGCGTACATTGCTCTCCAACGTTATCATTTGTATCTGTATGCGCTTGTACTCCCGTTCTGCCTGCGTTGACTTCCGCCTAAAGATCACGAGCACTATGATCAGGATTATTATCAATGTAATGACGGTCAGAATGATGGCCAGCATGGCTTGCGACATGGCGTAGGCCTTGTTCAAATCGTACTTAAGGTAGCCAATAACAAAGCGCAGATTGCGTCCCACCTTGACCACAACCAAGGGCAAGTCAATCAACTGATCCACACCGTTCTCATCTGTCGGCAGGGGTTGCTGCTCTGGGGGAATGCACAGCAGTTGGTTCAACGTCAAGCTGGTGATATTGCACTGGGCAGTGCCAATCGTGACATTCACATCATACTCGTCCGCAGCCAAGTTAAGCAGCTCCCCCTCGATGACCAGAGTGTCGCCCTTATACAGCTTGATGCCATCATTCCCAAAGGGCAGATACTTGGGGTCCGCCATGTACACAATTGTGCTTCTGATATCATGAAAATATTTATTCAGATCCCTCACCAACTGCACGTTGTCCATGACGAAGCTTAGCTGCAGATTCAATTGCTTTTCGTGCACCTTAACATACGCAGCCACATCCAGACTTGAGCCCGTGGCATACATGGGAAATATATCATTGTGCGCGGAGTCAGCTCCCTTTGCCATGCCATGACTGCGCAGTATCTGGAACTGCAGATTCACTGGCGGCGAGGGGCATTCCATTTGGTTTGCATTGATCACAGTGCAGGCCGTCTTGTTCACCCGATTGCTTTCGAAGAACACCTCCAGTTCAGGATTTTGTATGGAATCAAGATACATGCCGTGCACTGTCAGTATGCGGCCTCCACTTACGAAGCTGCGCAACGGTTTGATTTGCATAATCCGCGGATCTTGAGTGTAGTTGAAGATTGAGCAGGGCAGTGGAACGGGCGGATTGTAGTAATAGGAGCCATAGCCCAGTTCTGGCTTGAGATAGGGATCCGAGCAGCTGTAGGTGCGATTAGCGCCATCGACAAACAGGCGCAAAGTACGTATCGGTTCGGGTTGCGTGGCTGCTGAGGTGGTGCACAGCAGGCGCGAAGATGAGGCCTGCGTGACGTTAATATTGCATTCATATTCATCCAAAAATGCGCGTATACTCGATCCAATATTCAGATACTTGCCCAGCAAAGACAATTGCGTGCCACCCGACTTGGGACCCACTGTAGGATAGAGTCCCGTCAGCTGCACATCCTTGAAATGAAACTGTACACTCGACTCCGTATACCCGGCATCGTTGGCCACCTTAATGGCAGCTGCCATCTCATGAGTAGCTGCTCCCGTGCGGCATTCTATCTTAACCGATATCTGATAGTTTACCAGTTCGCAAGGCACATTTCCTATGGTGATTCTGCCTTTAACATCTTCCTCGCGTATGCCCAGATTGCTGCCCTCAATTGTTATCAAAGTTCCGCCCTCAACGGGTCCCGACAGGGGTTTGATAATGTCGATGCGTGGCCGTGGACACTCCTGCTGCACCTGTGCGAGGTTTATGGAGTTTGAAGGAGAGTGTCCACAGGTCTCGTTGTAAACACAGGAGTTTCCACACCAGGCGCACTGATACTTGGCATCCCTCGTCACACAGAGGCTGCAATCCGCGTGCTCTCGATGGGAGCCCAGCACGTCGCACTTGTAGAGTATTACTGTGGCTGTATCCACATAGTGCTGTCGGTTCCAGGTTATGTCCACCTTGGCCTCGTACTCGTGTGTGTTTGTCTCATAGAAATAAGGTGTCTTCTCGCACACAACTATGCGATTGTTCTCGATGTGTGCGGGCAACAGCATCTGGGCTGCTTCGATCTGCACGGTGCAGAGGTAACCCGCATGTGCGCTCTTCGGCTTGGGTAGGTTCTCAATCTCCAGACGTATCTCCTTGGGTACACGCACGGGTAGGAGGATGGGCCTCCTTTGATGCTTCAAATGAGGACACTGCGCGTCTGTCAAGATCGGTGTTTCCTGATTGCGGCATTGCTCGGACTTATGCACACACCTGTTATCATAGATGCACCAGTTGCATCCCCACAAACTGCTTACACAAGACTGACAGTTGGCGTGGTGGGAGCAGTCGAAGAATGCAAAGGAACGCGACACAAAATCCTTGTTTGTCTCTGAGCTGCGCACGGACAGTGGCACCAGCACATGGTCCATATTGCTGGCTATAGCTGGACGTTGTTCCAGTGGAGGGGTTGTGCACGCCAAGCCATTCTCCACGATCTCAGCATCGATGGGCGTCGAGTTGCCAAAGACACAGCGATACTTGGCATTGAAAGGTTCAGGTAGAGTGCGAATAATCAATTGCACTTGAATTAATTCTGATATGGGAATCCTGTCCGGCACAATAGATTCAAAATCGATGCATTGCTGTCCGCTGCCCAGGGAGAGCCAGCGTGAGGCGGAGGTGTCTCTTTGGCAGGTGGAGCGCACTGTGCAGCGCTTTTCTAGAGAGCACCAGCCACAATATGGATCCCGAGACTCCAGACACGCTGAACAGTTTGTATACACCGAGCAGTGTTCAATCCGCAGCTTGATAATCTTGCGCGTCGACAGTATATAGAGATAATCCTTGCGGGTGGACATCATGGTGTTTGGCAAAATGCGGTTTCCTGCATCCACAACGATCTCTTCGTACTCTCCTGGTTGTTGCCCCGAAAGTAAAACCTTCTTCATTCTACCCTCCGAGGTGCCCAAGAATGCCAACGAATGCTGCTGATCGGTTGTTGTTGTCGCCGTCACAGAGGTAACAGATACATTCTCGAAATGGAACAGCGCGTGAGCTGAGATCGGAGATACACCGCTAATTTTCAATCCGACATTACAGAAATTATAAATATTTCCCAGTGAACCCACTATGGGGCAACGTCCATCATTGATTGTGCCTGAAATGTAGCCCAGATTGCGATCCTTAATTGTGCCATTGAAACACAAGTGTATATTCTCTATAAACATGTCTTCGATATCCTTCAGACTGTATATACACATAGCCGATTTGTTCTCGGGCTGATCACTTATCTCTTTGGAGGGGGAGAAGACCGTGATTAGCACGTGATCGTCTCGCTTGATGCCCATTTGGTGTGCCAGCTTTTGGCTGGCCAGCGTGATCTTGGCATCCCGCAATATATTATAGTCAGTATGCTCCTCCCCGGCCGTGCACTGTATCGTTATTTCTGTATAACTATCGTAGTTTGGGTCCGTTATGCAAATCCTCGCCAAACGTGTTACATAGCCGGCCTCCTCGGCGAGGTGCGAACGCTTCTGTACCAACATGAAGTATGCATACTCCGATGAATTGAATCCATACACGTAGTCCACTAGGAAATGATCACGATACTTCACATCGATATTAATGATCGACTGTTGGATTGAAAATTCCGCATAGTTAAGATCGTCCAAGCGTCGCGATGATATTGCCGGCACGTCGTGCCGATAGTCCCCCACATTTGTGAACGTTGTGCCCACGTAAAGTATATCCTCCTCCTTCCACGAATACCTGGCCGGACCAATGAAAGCGTATGTCGACGCATATTCATCGTTAGCTGCCAACGGAACGGCCACGAATTGTGGAGCAGATGGAAATCTCAACATATTGTAAATCTCACAGGCACCTACAAAACGAGACAGACAAATTGTTAAGTAATAACCAAAAACAATAAAACTAATAAAATCCAACTAAGATAATCTTCAAACAATTTTTAAATATCACAAATACATTAAAAATTAAGAATCGGTTCAGTAAAATTGATCTTCGCTATAATAAAAGCTAGAGATACTCAATTATAGGAGAAAGATTTCTTTGTACTTTATGCCGATCAAGTTTATTTCAAATGTTAATTTAATTTGTTTAAAGTCGATTCGAGAGCAACGTATAAAATATACAACATTTGTAGCATTCAAATGTAAAGGATATTTTAGAAAGGAATGCTACAAATTAGAGCTGGAAAAACATGTATATTTACGTACATCGATATTTCGATATTTTTCAAATTTATCGAAGTTTCTTAGAGCTCAAGCTGTCAATTCATATATCAAATTACGACGTTTAAAATATACAACATTTGTAGCTTTCAAATATAAAGGAAATTTTAGAAAGTAGAGTTGTACCGTTTAGTTCAGACTTAGTTCGTTTGAACTACTTCGTAAACTGAACTAACGAACTAAATCCCTGATTTTAGTTCATTGGTCTTTTGGTCTTTAGTTCTTTAGTTCTTTGGTCTTTAGTTCATTGGTCCTTGGTCTTTTGGTATTTTGTTCTTTTGGTCTTCAAACGAACGAACTAAAGATTGAACTATAGTTCATCGAAAAATGAACTAATGAACTAAATCCCTGAAACGAACTCAAATCAACAACTGTATTAGAAAGGAATGCTACAAATTAGAGCTGGCAAAACATCCATATTTACGTACATCGATATTTCGATGTTTTTCAGATTTATCGAAGTTTCTTAGAGCTCAAGCTGTTAATTTATATATAAAATTACGACGTATACAATATACATTTGTAGCTTTCAAATATAAAGGAAATTAGAGCTGGAAAGACATCTATATTTACGTACATCGATTTTTCGATATTTTTCAGATTTATCGAAGTTTCTTAGAGCTCAAGCTGTTAATTTATATATAAAATTAATAAATCAAAAGAGAGATTGCAGTTTCCGAGGCGTCAAGATCTAACGATTGATCCTTATAAATCTCAACGAGGTAAGACCAAAATACTAAGTAATAATTTTTTGTTTTCGGCTTAGTTTAGCAGATATAGCCTTCGAAAAGTCCTGATTTCCCATATATAAAATTCTCAGCTGAATATCGAACATCGATATTTAAAAACTTCGATACATTTAAATTAAAAATTAATTTAAATTAATTTTTAAAAATATCGATGTATCGATATATCGTCGATATACTTTACAGCTCTACTACAAATGGTTTTCATCGTGTTTTAGCTTGCAATTAATATTTTCCTGTATTTTATATAATTTAATACACGATTGTAATCATATTTTACACTTCCTCAAAAGATTTACACTACAATCTTAACCGTAAAGGTGCTCCTTCAATTCAAATCAAATAATCGTCTTAATTCTTTTAAATTTTAATTTAAAATATAATTGTAAGCACTATTAAATTACATATGAAACGCTTCTATATTTTTGGTAACAACTGTATACCACCTGCAAATGCCTCTTTAGAAAAATGAGCACGGAATTTACGGCTTATATATTATATATAAACTTAGTATCGGTCTGTTTTTGAAAGATTCTCTGATCAGTAGCTGAAGAGAAATACATTCATAAAATAGAATAGTTTACCTTAAAGCAAATTAACTCAGAGAAAAACCTCCAAAACCAAAAATATATTAAATATATATTAAAGTCAAACATACCCTGTCTTATGCTGCCACATGATATGAGGCTACCGTCGTTATGGGTATAGCTGACAACTAGAATCTTATTGAAGTTGTTCACCAAAGTTGTCTCCACATCTTCTGGACAACCACCCGCATGACACTGAGGGGCATCGTGTTTGGGTCCTGTCACCGCCTCCGCCAGGACACGCAAGTTCTCGTTTAGTTTAAGTATCTTATTTGTTGCGCCCGCATAAAAAACATTATGATTGGCATCAAATGTGAGGTGCGTTAAATAGTTTTTGGATTGGACGCTCGAGGATCCGGCACTCCCAGCCGATGGTGGTACACCTGTCTGATTAGCGAAATTCGATTCCGTTGAAGTAGTTGGGGCGCCGGCAGTACCGTCGCCTGGTACATACGGTAAGACAAACTGAGCCACTATATCACTGGCATTCGATTCTATGTAGGATCGATCATGCTCCACCTTAACACCATGCACAGCATATAAAACAAACATAAGCACGAGCGCGATATCCTTACAGGAATAATTTCGGAATTGCAGCAGCATTGTAACAAGGCACTGCCTATTTTTTTTTTTGATAAGGAAAATCGGAAATTCAAAATGGTGCTTCTCCAGAGAATGCGTTGGCAGTGCAAACTTTCAGTCTTAACAGTGATATAGCCAACTTTACCATATTCTGCAGTTACATTTTTGCATTGAAAATCTTAGCGTTTTTATTCACATAATAATATTTTATCAAAGAATCATTTCTCATTTTCTGAATACAATGATTTGTAACACATATATTCCCTCACACATACATTAGTGAAAAAAGTGTATACATTCGCGTTAGAGCAAGCAAACTAGCAGGGTGACCACGTCGATAACGATAAAATATTCAAGCCGACAACAAACATATACTAAAAAATACTATTAGTGTTTTAAAATATACCAAATAAACCTTAACAAACACTTAAACTTAAACATATAATTTTGGGTAGGTTTATTAAAATAACAAATTAAATAATTTAAATAAATAATAATTAATATAAAGTAATTTTAAAATATTCCATTATGCATAAATGAATCTATCGATTTTGAACATTTTGGAAAAAATCCGAGGTAAATCCCAAAAATGATTTTTTTTCGCTTAAAAAATAATGATTATATTTTAAGTGAAAAAAAAAATTCTGATCTGATTTTCAATCATAAAAAGAAACAAATATTTTAAAAATAATAGTTCATATTGCCATATTTACATTTTAGTTGCATTCATACCGACTATCGATAGGCATGTATCGATGAACAACATATTTTGTGTCTTGCATTTCTCTTGTCCATTCAAATGCATTATTTGACATTTGGCTGCTTTCAGTCGTTTTCAACAGCCTCTAAGAATAGAATTGAAGTGATTAATGCACTTACATATAATATATGCATGGGGAATTGTTGTTCCATGTCATTTATTGACAGGTAGACAAGCAGACATGCTAATAAAGAGACAAGTGCAGACAGACAGGCAGGCACCCATGATTGCGACAAGAAAAACAGAGAGAAGTTTTTCATATCATCCGACCTTTGAAAATGGTAAAAAAATAGCAAACTTATTCTGTGATCAGGATCACCATTCGAGTCAATTCAGCCATGTCTAATATGTGTGTCGAAGGTTCCTGCACGATATACGTTGAAATGTATAAATATAGAAATACGTACTAGATGGAAATGAAATGTTTCAATTTTCCTGTCGATCATATATTATTTTATTTGTAACGATTTCTGCATATGGTATATAAATGTGCAACATTTGGTCAGCTGTAGGCTGATTTAATCCATTAATCATCAAAATTCGATGAAATTAAGAAATTTGCAGCTAGTTCTTCGTTCTTTTCACATGCAAAATAGGCTTGTAGAGCAAGAGCTTCCGGAAATCCCAGCGCTTTGAGCTAAAATAATTAGGATATGAGAATAGTTGATAGTTCGTTTAACAGTTTTAATTATCTACATACACGATTGATGGCCTCTTGATCATGAGCTGTGAGACGAATAGAACCCAAGCTCTCTGGCTGCTGTGCACTTCTCTCAGTGGAAATTGTACTAACACTCTCCTCCCCAGCTGCAAATGTAACATGAGGTGTTTCGTCTCCTGCAGCAGCACGTTGAACTCCCACCGTCGAGTCCTCATGGACAACCGATGTCGGTTGACTTTCGTTTGACCTTATGTTCGATGTTGATCGACCAATTCGTTGATCATTGTCACCCACTTCCCCATCAAGGGGTTGATTTAACATATTGAGAAAAGCATCCTGGTTTTCCGAAATAAGTTGCAGAAGTGCTGGATTAGTTTGTCCAATCTAGAAATGCAAGTACATGTATTAATTTGGATAACTTAATTCTGTTTTTAATTATAGTATTTACCTGTTGTAGGACAGCGTGTAGCAGATGCGGATTTTGATATATCAGGGAGCGCATTTGTAAAAATTGTGGTTGACTGCGCAAAAACTCGAAAGGATCTAGGTTGAAATGTTTATGTTAGTATGTATATAAATTTATATATAAACCATGACATTATGTTATAGTTGTTTGATTTCGGTTACATTTGAAAATCTACTAATCTACTGGCGACAATAAATAGATTCTATTGATTTGTATAACGAAGTTATAGACATTCATATAGAATAATTTATAACTTCTTTATATAAAATACATATCTGAACAACTATAACATATTTCGGACATATAAATTGTAAAACAAGCTGTATTATTTTTAATAAAAAATCTATCTTTAAAATAAAAAAAGTTGAATAATTACCAGCTGCTGATTCACCTTCAACATCGCTCACACTTGCTTGACGCAAATTCAAATCCCTTAGGGAGGGCTCTCTTTCGTTCAAGAGATTCTCCTCTTGAGGAATTCCTGTTATCAAGTACTCCACAGCACGCTCTGGGTTATTAAAACTAGCTGCCATTGCGCGCTCCACCTCCTCACGGGCGTAGCCCATTTCAACCATTGAAGCAACTGTGCGATTGTATTCCTCGCCCATCAGTAAATTGGATTCTGCACGGGTTTGCAATGTGGCATTTGCCAACTCACCAACCAAATCAACACTTGACAAGTCAGTTGCTGGTCTTGCAGATTCAACTGGAGTTGAGGTTGTGGCTTCGGAATTAACTGCACTACCACCCCCACCACCAATATCACCCCCCGCCACAGGGGTTTGTTTGTTAGTATTCACGTCCGGCTTTGTTGCAGAATCAACTACTTTAACGGGTGGTTTCTTCTCCTCCACCGACTTCTCTGCAGTCAGTTTTGAATTGTCATTGGTTTCCTTTGAGACTGGAGCTGCTGCAACCGCTGCCGGTGTCAAGTGTGGTGTTGTGGTGTGGCTAGTGTTATGGCCACTTGCTGCGATATCTCGAGTTAGCATTACAACGATGAACTTCTTTTCATCGACTTTGTATGAGCTGACTGTTCGGTTATCCGCCAGTATGATGCCTTAAAGAATAACAAGAAATAAGTTGTTTATGTAAAAAGGTTTATGTACACAGAAATTTAAGTTCAAACTATAATATGTACTTACCTGCATAAATAAGTTTTTGTTTTTCAACAACATATTCTGCACCACGTTCACTGAAAATGAATTTTTTCAGTTCTAAAACCTATAATGGATATTAACACAAGTTTGTTATAATGTACGTTCTTACATTGCTGCAAAATATATACATTTAATTCGAACTTACCGTTTTTTCGGGGTCAAACTCAATTGTGAATGTTTGTTGTTGTAAGTTTTTTACTGTGATAATCATTCTGTATGTATTTTAAATTCTTTCAATTCTCTTAATGTTCTCGTTTTTCTCATAAAAATGTTTGTCATCGACACTAGGGATGGTTTACATAAAATTTAATATCGAGTACAATCATTCGGTGCAATATCTCAATTATCGATATACCTATCGAAGTACCAATTACCAAAGGCTCAGTGTTGCTAGATATCGAGCACGGAAATTTGCTAGATCTGCTGAAAATATAGAAATATTATTTCAAAAATATATATATTAAAAAAATAAGCTTAGTTTAAATCCGAAAAAATACTGAAAGTAATTTGTTTTTATATATTTTATTTCAATTAAGGTGCGGCACTATGTCATCAACTTCGGTTTCGTCTTCCTAAGATGTATTTTTCTCAAAAGACCATATGTAGGAATTTCTATGGTAGATTATAGGACTATTAATTTTTCTTAATTCATTTTTATAAATTTTATTATTTTCAAAATTCAATTAAAAAAATTGGAAGCAACCTCCAAATAATTCTTTTACCTAAAATATTGATAAATATAGCTGTGTATATAGATGTAAATTGGAATAAGCTAGATTTTAGGCTATAAGCAATTCACAAATTTATAAGCATTTTCATATTGAAATATGCTAGATATAGCCTGAAATTTGCTAAACTGGCAACACTTCAAAGACTAGAGCTAGAGCTGTAGCTTATCGATATTATCGGCGGAAAAATGCATTATTCAAAAAGTCTTTTAATAATTTGAAATTCGCAATAATTTAAAACAAACCCAATATTCTTTTATAAAGAGTTGAGAACAATCAAAATCGAAACTCTTCTTTTTCAGTTTCCGTTTCCCACTCTTTTAGGCTTTTACGCAGTTTGCACCGTTGGGCTGTTTTTGGCTTTATTTATGATTACTCATGTTAAGAAATATTTATCTTATTTCGTTTAACATGATAACTGTTAAGTAATAATTTATTTCTAATTTACCTTAGCAAATTTCTCCATTGCATTTATTTTTTTTTTACTCGCATCGTTTCACTTTTCTAGATTTTTAAAATTTCTATTAAAATTGTAATAGTGCACGCGATATATCGATGGTCAAAAATACACCATTGAGAGTTCTCCCATCGATATTACTAAATACTATCGACGATGGTTTTCAGCTCTAGTTTTGAGTATCAATATATGGGCGATTTTTCTTTTTAAAATCTGGTCACACTGGCCAATTTAGCTGAGAGTCACTCTGTGTTCAAGCAAAAAAAAACGGCAGCCGAAATTAGTTCATCCCTTAAGAAATACAGCAGATTATATCGATAGTGGATGCTATGTGGACAATAAATCAGCTTTTCTGAAACCCGGAATTGTTGCAGCGGAGTCAAATAAATATGTTTATACATAAATTATAATTGGACTCAACTTAGAAACTATATGTTTTAGCTTCTGAGTACAAGCCTGCTGGAACTCGCTAGCTAGCAAATTAATTATGTCAACATTCATTGGTTGAAAAAAACATATTTTTCTGTGTCGAAAGTGGAAAATTGTAATTCGGTATGTTGATATATAAGTATATTAATTGTATATTTTCGAAAATATCGCACTCTGAATTCAAACACAAAGAGGACAAGTCTTTTTGAACAATTCGGATTGATGTATTAAATGCACATAAATATATGTATACACATACATATGCATATGTGTTATTCTTTAAGATTTATCCTAACCAAATTCACCATAAAACCTTTTTATACTAAGAAGACATCTCCGACCCTTCGTGTTACATCTACCACATAACTCATCAGCGGATTTTTGTTGTTTTGATACCCTTCGATCATTGAAAATGGTCAAAAAAGGGTATACTAAGTTTGGGCAAATGTACGTAACAGGAAAAATGAGGCTCAGGAAACTAGCCAAGTTGATTGAGCCATGTCCAGCTGTGTGTCTGTCAGTCCGTTTGAAATATATAAAATATAAATAATACAACTTTCTGACTATAATATATCCATTAAATTTCAATCCGAACGGACAATAAACACAGAAGTTATTGAAGTCACCTTGGCGTTGCCCTCCTATGCTGGGTATGCTTTAGTTCTTGCGGGCGTGCATGTATTTGTGTGTGAGAGTGAGAAAGTAAGAGGTGGCAGCAGATTATTTAAAATTGTTAGTGTATTCGAAACAGTTTTTCAAAGCTGTGCGAAGGGTATCTTGGTGTCGGGCGTACCCACTTATGACCCATTTAAACACGTGAAATTAACTAAATATTTAAAGGTTTATTTAAATGTATAGAGACCCTTAATTTAGTTAATCGGCAACATTATCATTAATCTTTGCTACTGCGTCACAGCAAAATATCTGCGATGGGGTTCCAGGACTCATTTGCCGATGTTGGCGATGTTGACGAAAGGTGTTTATATGGGATTTGAGAAAAACAGGAAAAGTCACTCTCTGCTGTATGTGCAAGTGGGATCCAGATTGATTGGAGAATATGCCCTTTTCAGTTTCCAGTCTTGAAGTTGCAAGTCCACGCTCCTTGGGTTTTCGCCTTGAAAATTTCTTAAAATGCCGTTTCAAGCTATGGGGATCCTTAAAAATGAGAAAATAAATATCAACATTAATAACTAAAGACTCAGATTCACAAATAATTTCTATGGAAAAACTAACTAACTAACTGGCGAAGGAACGCTTTATAATATTGCTTATATATGATAGTAATGTAGTAATCCATTGTGCAAACTTATTTCTTATTAAATAAAAGCATTTATTTCATATGCATAATTAAAAAGAGTGACAATTAAATTGCTGTGTGAAGTAAGCGTCTATCTGTGTAACGGCGAATATCGCCGCGGAACTATCGTCTGCTTACTACCGTGCCGAGTTGCCAGATCGGGCTCATATCGCTTGGGCTGCGTCGCCACAGTAATAAGCAAAAAAACTATGGAGATCTGGCAGCCCTCTCAATTTGCCATTCACACTTATTCACACTCACATTCACACACATTCACACTTATTTAAATATTTACTTTCAATAGATATTAATCTGTTTAATTTATCGATATCCTTTTAATCATCGTTAGGTCCTTCTCTTTCGATCGCTAACTGTCAAGCACACAACACGTGCCACTGCGTTACTTTTAAAAACCTTAAACATTTTAATCCAAATAAATCTTAAGCATCAGACAACATTCATTGCATTTAATTTTATAAAGCATCTACCAAAACTATTGTTCACCACAAAACTATTGAATTGTTGGAGAATGAATCTTTCAGCGGTTAAAGAGTATCATTCATATTTGTTTCGAACAATTTAGGTTATGGCCGACAATAAGAAAGAAAGCTTTCGCTGCACATACCTCAATCTTCTTGCGGACTTCGATTTGTGCTTTACTGATTGACGCAATTGTAGATTCTGTGTCGTCTTCGGTTTGATAGATCTTTAAATTTGAGCATAGATTTGATTTAAAATCGATTTGTTCGTCCACATCCGTTGTGGAGCCGTCAACGTCCACTTCAACGTCATTCGGGCTACCCGAGTGGCAGGAGAAGTCATCATTTGTCAGGGAGGGAGAACGGGAACGTGATCTGGAATGCGATCGGGGACAGAGAACATTAAAGGTGACAACATCATTCATTGTCTTCACTATCTGCGTTTCCTCTTCCGTCGTTTCGATGTCGACAACCTCTTCGTCATCCTCATCACCAGCCTTTGTTGCTCGATACACTGCCTCTGGATCTGCTGAGGTATTGGCATCTGCTACAGGCGAGAAGACACTGGGAGTTGGAGTAGAAAATACGGCACTTGCATCAGGATACTGTAGGCGTTGATGAGGCGTCGCTGCTATGCTGTTGTGCGTAAAGACTGTCGTTGTTCGGGTCTCGGGAGTTATGTAGATATTACTATTGGAATCGTTGGAAGAGGAACGCGCTGCATACAGGGAGGTGGAGACAATGGCTGCTGCTGAGGCGACAACAGGTTTGAATGCCGACGAATTTAATATGGTGGGAATATGGAAGTCGGTTATCGAATCAGACAATTTGCGACTCTTGCCCGAGTAAGGCTCGTTCTTGATGAATGTTGGCGTTGCCTCTGGGCGAGTCCAGGTGTGGGAGGAGCAAGGTGCGAAGCACTTCTTGAAATGCTGTTGCTGCGGGTGCTGCTGCTGATGAGGGTGCTGCTGCTGATGTTGCTGCTGTGTCTGTTGATGTTGCTGCTGCCACATGGTGTAGTCCACCACATAGTTGCTCGATATTGGCATTATGGAAAGGTTCTCAACTGTCGAACGATGCACGTTGAAGGGCACACCAACAGTTGCTGCCACCGCGGTGACCCCGACAACAGCGGCAGCAGTTGCCGCTGCTGCTGCAACCGTATTGTAATCATATCCAGGCTGATCCAGAGATCGTGATTTTGAGCCGCTTGAAAGAAGAGAAGACTCCTTATTGGCAAGGGGAGAAGGTGCTCCTGCTGATGCTCCTGCTCCTGCTCCTGATGTTGATATTGATGTTGTTGCCCCGCCCACAGAAGCAATTGTTGCTGGCGAATTTTGATTGCGATTGGTGCTGCATCCCACAAGGCGCTTCCTGGTTCCCCCATTGAACATCGCCTTGACGTCCTCCCATGCATGTATGATCTTCTCCTCATGCGTGTGTCCGCACAGTGTCATGTGGCGGCGCCAGGAGTTGAAGTTAGCAGCATCGGGTTGAATGTAACGATCGTTGGTCGTCACCCGATGGGAATGAAAGATGAATTTGTTTGGCGAGAAGAACATGCCACAGAAGGTGCACTTGATGCATTTAGCTCGCGACGAGTTATACCTTGCAGGTAAGAAAGCGCCGCGGCAGCCCCACGCGCACTTATGCTGTACGTTGAAGGCAAAGTCATCCGGCAGGCGGGGAGGCGTATTGTCCCCCAAAAAACTCTTGCAGAGTCTTTCAGCCTCTCTTCTCGTTATCATGCCGCAACGACGCGAGCTCACCGGCATGGCACCAGCTCGTCGTAGGATCTCCAACTGAACGGGTGTGCACTGCACACAGGTTATGCCGAGTGCGACGCGTCGATTGTGGATTTCATTATAGCTGAACTGTTTGAGGAGTGTGTTTGATATTTGCGCCAGGCAAAGCCTCTCTTGCCCCTCAATGAACAGAGACACGATGGGTATGCCATACAGCAGCACTGAACTGACCTGAAAATAGGCCATCATTAGTTACTTAATGAAATAAAATAGAGAAAAAACAAAGGCTTTTATACTCCAAGAACTTGTGGCATGAGTCTTCGCTTATTGTTGCCATGTAGCCTTTGCTAAACACAATAACTATCAACGGATAATTAACATAGAAGCTAAAGAATCACAATTTAAACAGTTTAACACTTTTATTTATCTGTATTGTAGTGCACTATGGGAAAAAAGGAACAACATAATTTAATAACACAAAATAGAGCAGCATCGTCTTTACATTAAGCTAAAATTACCAAAATGAATTACATTTTGAAGCGCTTTCAGAAAATGAATTAACAACTGCTTGCGTACCACATATTGATATATTAAATTTACTAGAAATAAAATGCAAGAGAAAGGTTGAAATACGATTGAGTTACACGAATGCAGGACTGCAACTCGAGCCAAGGAATATCAATAAATTATTGTTTTTATATTTATCTCCCTAAATATAAAGCGGACGTGGACTAAAACAAAACCGAAATTCAGGATACTTTTAATAATACACCACTAAAATTTCAAGTCTATTTTTAAAATTGGAGTTGATGCCGAAAACAACAACTTTTTTCCCATAGTGTAGTGTTGGGAATTTAGGTCAGATACATTATTGTGAAATGTACATTAGAACCACAGTAAATATAACATTTCAAGTTCTATCTTAATGTACATAAATGCTTGTATTTATAATTGTCATATAATGTTGCGGAACGCTTCAAAAATATTGCTTAAGAATCATCGTTTAAACTATTTAAATAAGTTATCGATAAGAATTCGAATTTTATTGTTTGTCCATCTCTGATCATGGGCTTTTTGTAAAAACGTAATGACGCAGCAGACGCGCTAATTTTGAGTTTATCTTTAATAAATAAATATTAAAATAAAAGTGTTTGAAAATTATTGAATGAGCGGTCGTTCCAGCCGGATAATATATAATATTGTCACCCGTTAGGTAATTGCCCCAACAACATATAAAATACATTTAAATCGAAGGCAAAAGCTGCAAGGGTATAAAACCTTCAACATGGAAACTTTTCTGTTATTTTCTATATAAAATAAAGACTCAAATCACGTAATCTGTCGCGTCCTCTGGGAAACATTTGTCTACTTTCAATTTATTGGTTGATTGTTTGTGAAATACAAGCGCACCCCAACAGCGCACGTTTAAGTTGTTATTGTACTTTAGCATTTTAATTTATTACATTATTAAGGGATACATAAAAACACAACTAACATTTTCTAACAAAATTAAGAAAAGACAAAAAAATGATTAAAACAAGAACGAAGGCTACCGTCGGCATGAACGAAAGTTCTATACCCTTGCAGGTTCTTAATATATATACTCCAATCGTTCCTATACTAGCGATATATATTATGTCTAACAATCAATAGTATCTGGCAATTAAAAATTAAACTACACTAGAAACACAGAAACTACTTATAAGTGGTCTTGGAGAAGTAACAACCATAGATGCTCATTATTTTATAGAAATATATGATCCCTAATGAAATAAATAAATAAATTAAGTTTAAAGATAAATATATAACTTCTATGTTTTGCGTATTTTGTGTTGCATACTTTCAAGGAGGGGCTTCAAAATAGAGGTGGATATAAATCGATGTTCACTGAATCGATTTATTTTCAAAAATTTAAATTTAAAATTTAATCGATTCAAATCCATTTAAATCGAAAATTTTAAATTTAAGTAAAAAAACACTTTTCTGGTTTGAAATTATAGAAAAAAAAACGTGTTTTTGGTTTGAAATTAAAGAAACAAAATATACAATATATTGAGGACCTCATATTGTTATTAAACAATTACCCCCAACTCAAAATTCTTTAGAAACAAATGCTTATCTGTCCCACTATACCTAAAAAATAAAAATTTTACACCAACACTAGACATGTTTACTTATTTAGTTGTAGTTATTTAGTACAATTTTCAAATTTTCGATAAAATCGATTCTCAAAAATTAAATCGATGCATCGGAGAAAATTGAATGCATCGATTAATCTATTCGAGAATCGATTTAAAAACCTGTGCATTTTTAGAATAACTACAAGTATATTATATATATTAATTTTCCGATCCAAATTTTAAGAAATCATTTATCTGTTCATATTTATTGTGTTTACCAAAACTGAACTGTCTAGCATTAAAATTATGCTTAGAATTCGCTTTTTATCGATTTAAGGGGGCGGTAGGGGGCGTGGCCAAAATCTAAAATCAACTTGAGCAGACAGTAGACTGTAGCTTTCGTGCTTTTTATATCCTCCGATCGTTCCATTACTAGTTATATATAATGGTGCGTAATTGAATGGTATTGTGTATATATAATATCTTATTTATTTATTTCATTAGGAATCAGAATACATATATTTCTATAAGCTAATGAGCATCTATGGTGGTTACTTCTCCAAGACTACTTATAAGTAGTTTTTAATAAGAAGTTAAGTGTATGTTTCTAGTGTAGTTAAATTTTTAATTATTATAATTATTAATATTTAATATCATGTCTCACTTTCTTTGGCACTGATAAGTAAAGTTATTTCTAAAATCAAAACTGGTCTCTATACAAAAACTTTAATTTTGCCCGATTGTTCCTATGGCAGCAGATGATTTGATGAAATTGTATATATGCATATTATATAATATAATCAGATGTAGTAAATTTGCTTGCAATATAACAATTGCCAATAGTTTGTATGGCAAGTACAGCGTGCACCAATAAAAAGAAGGTGCTCCAAGTTTGATCAAGATAGCTTTCAAACTGAGAGACTAGTTTGGGTTGCAACAGACGGACACACGGACAGGGCTAGTTGGTTCCATTGTTGGTGCTGATTAAGAACATATATACTCCAGCCCATAGAGATGTTGCCTAACTACTGGCCAAAATAAATATACACTCTGCAAGGGTATAAAAATGTATAAGTCAAAATTCGGAACAATCAGTATAGATATAGGTGTCCATATAGGTGTATCTTATATATATATATCTCCTTATCTTGTAAATATATCAATATTCATATTTGATATTGTAGAGCAGAGTCTACAATTGTTCGAGTATACGTTGGTCCATATACAGTGCCGCTCAACTGAATAGGTTTGAAAAATCTCTCACACTTTTTTTACCAAACCGTATGTTTGAAATAATTAAAAGCAAGGGTGGCCCCATACCAAATACTAAATAATGCTTAAATAGTGCCCTATATAATTTAAACAATCCAGTGCCTTGAAATTTTGCTTTATACCAATAAATGTATATGTACTTTATTAAATAGTTTTAGTGGTCAAACCTATTCGGTTGAGCCAAAAAAAAAAAAGATTTTTTGTTATGTTTTAAAAAAAAAAAAAAAATGATATAAAAAAAAAACTAAAAGATCAGAAACTTTGTTATTTAACAAATAACTCATCTATTCATACATAAAAATTTATTTCGCTTAAATCGGATTGCATATAACTAAGATACAACTAAGATATAACAAACCTATTCAGTTGAGCGGCACTGTATATCATATTTTTCGTGAATTTCAAATGTATGGGAATATAAATGTGATTAGCTATAGTTGTTCTTACACGTACATGATTTGAATTCTTGGATAGAAGCGTCTGACTGTTTTCCATTGCTTTGGGTGGAGTGGAAGGCTGCGTGGCTCTTTTACTGGATTCATGAAATGCCATTTATCTCAAGTTCTAAAAAATATTAATCAAATCGAACAGAGGATTGATTATTATAATGTTATTTTAGATGTTATTTTAAAGCCCTTGCAGTATATATTTATATGTATATACCAGGGACCGTAACGGTTATAATTTTTATTAAAAAAATAAGAGCTATAAATATTATATTTTTATTTAAAAATCATTTTTAATTATTATATTTGATTTTTGAAAATAAAAATCAATTTATAACTTTTATTTCTGATTTCTAAAATAAAAATCAAAAATAAGAATTGTGACATGATTTTTATTATACAAATCATAAATATATTTATAATCAGAAATAAAAGTTATAAGTTTAATTTTATTTTTAAAAATCAAATATAAAAATTGAAAAACAATTTTAAAATTAAAAATAAAAAATAACGGTTATAATTTTTATTAAAAAAATTGCAAAATAAGAGTTATAAACTAATTTTTTTGTTTAAAAATCATTTTTAATTTTTATATTTGATTTTTGAAAATAAAAATCAATTTATTACTTTTATTTCTGATTTTTAAAATAAAAATAAAAATAAGAGTTGTGACTTGATTTTTATTATACAAATCAGAAATATTTTTATAATCAGAAATAAAATTATAAGTTGATTTTTATTTTTAAAAATCAAATATTAAAATTGAAAAACAATTTTTACAATAAATAAAAAAATTGAAAAACAATTTTTAAATTAAAAATTGGAAAACAGTTTTTAAATTAAAAATTAAAAAAAAAAGTTTACGTGGTTTTTGTGTTCGCCAATAAAAAATTAGAACGGTAGGATTTTGCCACTTTTTTCAGAGACTTTTAAGAGCTTTAATTTTTTTAATCACATAATTATTATTTATGGTCCCTGGTAAATACATACATTTCTTATTATTTATACTCTATTGGTTTATAAATATGTTCATATATAACTCAGTAAAACTTACATTTTACTATATGTTGTGAGAGTCCAATTTAAAATCAGAATGTTAGGCTACGTGCCGAAGGTTTTAAACCCTTGCAAGTTTCCATATCCGTTCTTTATCGTTTCTATACTACTTTAATATAATGCTACTATTTATTGACAGCTATAATAACTGCTGGAATATACGTACAACTTTTTTCTAAAAATCTTTATTTCCAACTGATTGTTACTATAAAACTGTAGTATATAGTTGTCGTACTTCAATGATATGAAAGAAATATACGTCGATTAATATGTGACTTTGATTGCCACTGATAAGTTAAGTTATGTCTTTAAACAATATTGGTCATCATACAAAATTCCTCATTAGCAGAGATATATGTTATAATGGTCCGATTTTGAGGAATTTCGATATTCATATTACTTATGTTATTTAGAAAAATAACGAAAAATCAACTTTGGTTACGTCTTGAAAAAAAAAGAAATTGTTCGATAGCTTGAATTATAGCTAAACGATATATCCGTCCAATCCGGGTCATTCCGACTTATTCGCAGTGTGCTGCAATAAGAAACATGTTCAGCAAGCTCTACCAAGACTTTTACTGAAGACTTGTATTATAAAAGTCACTCAAAGACTTTTAAATCAAAAACATTTTAAAAAAGTTTTGTCAAAAATAAATCTCTCAGATTAAATAATAAAAGTCTCTTTGCATTTAAATTGGTTCTGTCGGACTTAGGACCCAATCTGTCTAGCGATATGTTTAAAAAAATATTGTGCATTAAAATCAATAAACAACTGTGGAAAATTTAAATTTTTTGCTTATGTTTATGTTATTTTTAAAAAAAAATTGCGCATTAAAATCAATAATAGATATAGACGTACAGACATGGCTAGATCGACTCCTCACTTGATGTTGATTCAGAATAACTATACAATTTTTAGGGTTGAAGTTGTCTCCTAAGGAACCTTGTAATTCCTGGCTACATATTTATAACCTTTGCACGGGTAATATAATTTTCCGAGTTGGTTTTATTTCAAAAGAAAACCTTATCTAGGAATGTAACACATTTATGAAGTTCGCATTTTATTATGTGGTTATTCATTATTAAACTTATTTGATTTTTGTTGCCCAATTGTAAGAGCCGGATAGCTTTATCAAGGCCCGATTGTACTTCACTACGGACCCACAACATTTTGTGCATCTGCATAAAGTCTGATTAAGATAGGTAGATAATACTCTAGAGAAATTATTTCATGTTCATGTAATCAAATTGAAAAGCTGCACACTAAACTTTTCGCGAATTTGGAGATTTTGAATGAATAAAGTACGTCTCTAGTGGAAATACCACATATATCAGATACAGCTTTAATAAGAAGAACACCAAAGTCAAAAAATGCAAGAGAAATTTCAAGGTAACCTTTCCTTCTTATTTTAATACATAATAAGAATTGTTCTTGTACTACAGAACATTATTCCCGTTAACCAGTGTAGGAGGAGTTAACTTATACTATATTTAATTCTATATAAAAAATGTATTCAATAACTGCCTGTGCCCGCCCAGCATACATTCAATTATATTCTGCGTGTGAACGGCATAATTGAAATGAAGATTGTCCCAAGAGACGCTTCGTTAAAGATAATAATATTGCACGAGAACAATCGTTACAAGTTGCGGATTGTTAAGCGTAAAGCCAATGTGTTTGCAGCGTAAAGCGAAACAAATGACTTCCCAGGGAATGCGAGTGAAGAGGGGAGGAGCAGCAGTGCCGCCAGAGGGTTGTGAACCACTGAGGTAAATAATGACAAAATTATGTTAGTATTTAGGAAAACAGCAGATTGCTACAAATCTGGCAGATGGACTTATCTTATCCGAGAACGTGTCGGGGGTGTTTGCCCAAGGTTAGGGAATTTACTGTATTATCGGGGTTGTTTCGAATATAACAAAAAACGAATAACACCAATCATATTCACCTTATGCTGCAATTTACACAGTGTACTCCCAACACACACTAATAATATATATAAAGTCGTCTAGATTGGAAACTAGATTATATCGTATAGTATAAAATCTTATATATAATATGTAATAAAACGTATAGTATAAAATCTTATATATAATATGTAAAAATATCATAACATAAAGTTAAAACTGCTGTCGTAATAATATCGTATTATTAGGTTGAAACTAGAGTTGGGCATGGACCGTGTTTTCTTCGTGTCACATCGTGACGTGTGCAAAATTAAGATTGTGTCCATGGGCGTGCGTGTTCGTGTTTCGAAATTCGGCACGAAGTAACACGAACACATATATAAAGCACGTATTTTTACTTTTGCATAAAATGTTATATCGATTGTTTATGTTACTTGTCATGAGTTTAATCGATGTTTAAAAAAGTACTAATAAATACCAACACGAAAGACGCTGTTTGAGCTGTGATCGATAAGCCCATCTTGAGCAAGTGCAAAGTTAATCGGCGTCACTTATTCTCGACGCCATTTGCAAAAAAGATGCGCGTTTTAAGCTTTTTAATAATATGTCGTGTTGGACCGTGTTGGGTCGTGTTGGAAATATTTTTGAGCGTGTTGAAAAATTTAATTTTCGTGTCGTGCTGGGTCGTGCCGAAAAATGACAGTCCATGCCCATCTCTAGTTGAAACTGCTGCAAAATAATCGATAAGATAAAATGTTCAGGTGTAGTTTAATTTGTTAAATTTATACCAGAGACCGTAAATAACCGTTATGGGTATAGAAAATATCCCTATGAAGGGAACATCCTAAACATTTTTCAAGGACGCCAAAAATCTTATAAAAATCCCATTATATCAAAAATATAATAAACATATATTTTGCAACTGTTATTAAAAAAGTCTTGTAATAACAGTTATTTGTGATTTTAAAAATAAAAGTTGCAAAATAATTATTATTTTTAATTTTTATTATAAAAGTTATTACTAACTTTTCTTTTACAACTGTTATTTTTCAAAATCACAAATAACAGTTATTAGAGACTTAAAAATATTACTCAGAAATAAAAGTGAGTCAAAGACTTTTTCAAAATATATAAGTCTTCTGAAAAAATAAAAGTCTTTCATAAAAGTCTTTTCTATTTTAAGAATACCGCATACCATGGAAGATAAAAGCAAAAAAATTAAAATTTTCCACAGTTGTTTATTGATTTTAAAGCACAATATTTTTTTAAACATATCGTTAGATAGATTGGGTCCTAAGTCCGACAGAACCAATTTAAATGCAAAGAGACTTTTATTGTTTTAATCTGAGAGATTTATTTTTGTCAAGACTTTTTTAAAATGTTTTTGATTTAAAAGTCTTTGAGTGACTTTTATAATAAAAGTCTTCTGTAAAAGTCTTTTAAAGACTTTTAAAATAAAACTCTTTAATAACCGTTATCGAAGACTCAAAATTATTCATTATTCAAAGTTTTTTATGATAAAAATCAACAAATCAAAAATGATTTTTATGCATACAACTTATAACCGTTACTGTCCCTGATTTATACACATATTCAAATGTATAAAACGTGCTTTTCAATTATTCTCGAAAGTTTAGAACTCCCGCGAGTCTGCCTCCTTTGTTAAATGACAAAAAAACTTGGTGTTATGTTCATAAATTCCTTAATATTTTCTGTGTTAATTGTGTGTTTTTTATACGTCGTTAGTATATATACATACATATATACTTTTTGGGGTCTGCCACGCCACCTTCTTCTGCCTGTTATGTAACATACATTTGCACAAAGTTAGTATACCCTTCTTTCAACATTTTCAACGGTCGAAGGTTATAAGTATGTTTATCTCGTAGCAGAGTAGATTTAGTAGAATCTTCCTTCTCTATATGAACGCCAAATAGAAAATACGCACAAAGGTGTGTAATAAAGAAAACTTATAATAAGGTGCGTATCAAAATGATAGCACACCTTGTATTTTTTAAATCATTTTCAAGATATATTGCCGTAAAGCATGAATCTTCTTTCACTATATGAAAACGATGTGGTTAACCGTTTTTAAATTATTAAATTATTTATTATTATAAGTTTTATACTTATTTTTTGAACAAAATAGCAAAAAAAGCATGACCAGATAAAATTAAATAATATTAAATTAAAATCAAACAAATTAAATTAATTTTAAATTTTATTACCTTAAAATTTTGTAACTCAAACTTAATACTTAATTATTTAAAATTGAGTTCTTTGAATTTTTTGTATCTAATTCAGTCGACTGTATTTAGTTGACTTTAAATTAATTAAATAAATAAAACCTACAGTCGAGTGTTTATGTTATATAGTTAGTGGGATATCGTGGGACCTTGTTCTGCCTGTTAAATTAATAATAATAATATAAAATATAATTTTGAGACATTGATAGCTGTGCTGATTAAGAATATATATAGTTTGTGGGATGTGCCAGGCCTTCTTCTGACTATTACATACATTTTCGGCACAATGTTAAATACTCTTCTACCCTATGGGTAGCGGGTACGAATCTTCCTTCTTTCACAGACGGAATAGTATAGCGAAGTATGTATATTATATTATATATAGCTGCTTGATTTACTTGAAACTTGCATATATACTAACCAAACTAACTAAATCGGACTCCTTTATTATAACATGTCATAGGACAGATCGACTCCCTTGTTGATGCTGATTCAGAGTATATATACATATATAGTCGGGTCGATTATGTCTCTTATAAAAATATTATTATTATTATAATAGTAAAGTGGACCAAGACTTGAAAACTCTAGGCCACTGAGTTTTAGGAGCCATGGCAACTCAGGCCTTCAGCTGTGAAAATATTATTATTTGCTATCAATTACAGTATATATACATATATGCAGTTTTTAAATAGTATAGGGTATATTAATTGACAGCACACCCGACGGCATGGAGAAGCTGAAGTGGCTGAAAGATTACGGGGTCGAAGAATGAATGAGAATGCTGGAGAAGAAAGCCGAAAGCTTTGAGAACACGGTAGAATTCTATACCTTATATGAAATACAAATAATATTTTAAAATTTAATATATTATATTGTATGTATACTTAGCAAATATGGGAACAATCGTAGGATTGCCATATTATTCTTGTCTAAGGAAAATATTGTATGCTGCAATATAGAAGATCTGCTTAAATGTGACTCATTAGATTTTGTTAATTATAATTAATTATTATGCGATATTTTCGTCTCAAAAAAGCCACAATTGCAATATATTTTAATAAATACAAATAAGTTAGTTTATAACTAAATTTATTTATATTAAAATAAATTAGAAAAATCGAATATATGTTTATATACTTTAGATCATTTAAAGCCAATTATTCTCATATTATTTATCGCGCTCCCCATGGGAAGAAGTAATTTAAAATTTTGTGCGAAGTGAAAAAGTATACAACAGGCAGAAGGAGGTACACCTCCTTCAAGCTATATATTCCTAAGCAACCTATATATTCCTATATACAGCCGAGTCGATGAACGTCCCTTAAATCCATTATCTTAGCTTTTAATGAATTTTAACCAAATAATATTCGATCGCCGGAAGAACCAAAACCAAACACCTAAGCCCATACAAATCCTCACTTTAAAGAGCCCAATAAAAGCTGTATATAAAGCATATTGCAAATTTAATTTATCTATCAATTTATTTGCTGCTTTTCTATACGAACTAGTCGACTTACATGACTTGAGAGACATAGCAAATCAAATTTATTTAAAATGGTTTAAAAGGGGAACGGAATAACTAAGTATTGTAAATATTCAGAAATATATTTTCTCTATTTTGTATACTTGGCTAATCCAAAGACGTTAAAACAGAACAGTTCCTATAGTTTAAATTTAGATTTAGATACTTCAATTAAAATGTGCTAGTGCCTCTTGAAATAGCTTAGCTGTGCCCTCACAGACAGGCGAATTAAGCTAAATTGAGTAAATTGAGTTCCCAAATATGTCCAAAAGTCATCTATTTTATCTAGGCAAGTGTTTGGTTTCTGTTTATTTTGAACAGTAAACGTTTCCGAGGGGAGTTTCTAAAAGTGGGCTTTTGAAATTGAAAAGATTACGATTGCAACAGAGTAGTAAGGAAGTAAGGTGGTTAGGTGGTGGAAATTGAAAGCATATGCCCCCGTTTATGAGGGAACGGAACGAAAAAGGCACAGAGAGAAGCAGCAAGAGAGTGTTTCCAGTCGAAAATACCCACTGATGAGTTGGCAATAATTCGGTTGAGTGGACTCTGTCAACAGGCAAATAATAGGTGTTCCATTTAAGGGCGGGTAATCATTATTACACACTCATGGCGAATGGTCTTTTGTTTACTGAGACTCCACCAACAACATCATGCATATTTAATTGGGTTAAATTACGCGACGATTAACATTTGCTGAATGAAATGCGCAGATAATTGAGTTTACTTTGTCTAATTAAAAGTGCTACAGGTACAAAAAGGCGCTTACAAACACAATCAAGTGATTGTTGCCTTGGCAAAGAGGAATTAAACAAGCGAACTAGCTAAAAAACTCTTAAATAATGGCCACTTTTGATTGCTGGGCCCTTTGCAAAAATATGTTATGTGTAACATGTTTTAACTGTTGTTTTAATATAAAATAATATAAGATAATATAATAATATAAATTATATATATAAAAATAATATAAGTAATGAGTTTCTCTTGAATAGCTGTGAGTGCATTTGAGAGGAAGTTGTGAGTGAGAAGGTACAATCACAGAGAATGTTGCCTTGTATGCTCATACCTATAGATGAAGTTCTTATCACGGCAAACTCTTTTATTAGTTTTTTTAAATGTATCTTTGCAAACAATATTAGCCTTCAGGGATAAGCTGGTACACTATATATAGAACATTCTAAATTACTTGCAGAAGGAGTATTAAATGGAAAACACATCTCACGGAAGAAGACATCTTCGACCCAATTAAACAGTCGTTATTTATTCTACTAAACTTCGTATCAGTTTGATATATTATATTACTATAAGTAGCTTCCTTTCTGTGGAAGCTATAGAAGTTTACCTATAATATATAATATAGAAAGGAAGCTACTTATAGTAATATAATATATCAAACTGATACGAAGTCTACCTATAATATATAATATATAAGTCCGACATACTATAGGTTTTATAACCTTCAATCTTTACCGATTGTCTCTAGACTAGTTTTATAAAACAGAACAGGGTTGTATATGATTGATGAGCATTATATTGATGATAATTCATCCTCTGTTGATCATGTTTAAATTTGTATCTTCTATTGAATAACCCCGACGTTTTCAGCTCATGTAGTACAAATGTTTTGGCAACCCGAAAATAAATATAAGTAGCAGCGGTGTAAATATCTATTTGAATCTATACATTTCTCTTAAAATACCATGCATGTGGGTGTCTCATGGATGCGAGAAGGTTAAGCATAGTCGTATAAGGCGAAGTCTTTAGAGAATTAAGTGATTTAAATGTTTCTTTCTCCCATTAGCTAAATTATACGGCAATTTGTCATATTGCAAGGTACTTTAGTTTTTTTTTGTGATTAATGATTGATGATTGATCATTAGATATCGTTAGAGATCCGTATTCAATGTTTTTCTCAGACCTTTACAAATTTTAAGATCTGTAATAAGAAGGAGTAGGTGCGGCAGACCCCAGGAGCTATAAATATTCTTGATGAACCACAAATCGAGTAATATTCGTCTGCATGAAATTTGGCAAAATTAATTCTGTATACCTTACGTTTATATGAAGTCTTGGATGCCACGCCCAGTGCCCTAATAAGTCGGTTATTGCATCAATCCGATTGGACTACTTATTATTATTAATATTATTATTATTGTTATTGTTATTATTATAATAAGTCGGTAATTTCGTCAATCAGATTGGACTACTTATTATTATTAATTATATTATTGTTATTATTATAATAAGTCGGTAATTTTATCAATCAGATTGGACTACTTATTAGTATTATTATTATTTTTAATATTATTATTATTATTATTATTACTTATTTTTTTATTATTATTATTATTATTATTTTTATTATTATTATTATTGTTATTATTATTATTACTTCTTTTTTATTATTATTATTGTTATATTATTATTATTATTATTAATGTCATTATAATTCTTATTTTTATTATTTTTATTATTATTATTTTGATATTATTATTATTATTATTATTATTTTGATATTATTATTATTATTACTTCTTTTTTTATTATTATTATTGTTATTATATTATTATTAATATTATTATTATTATTATTACTTCTTTTTTTACAATTATTATTGTTATTATATTATTATTAATATTATTATTATTATTATTGTTATTATAATTCTTATTTTTATTATTATTATTATTTTTATTATTATTATTATTTTTATTACTATTTTTATTATTATTATTATTATTACTTTTTTTATTATTATTGTTATTATTATTATTACTTCTTTTTTTATTATTATTATTGTTATTATATTATTATTAATATTATTATTATTATTATTGTTATTATAATTCGTATTATTATTATTATTATCAGTATTATTATTTTTATTATTATGATTATTACTTCTTTTTTTTATTATTATTATTGTTATATAATTTGTATTATTATTATCATTATTACTTCCTTTTTTTTATTATTATGTGAAGAAGACTTTCTTCTTGAGAAGGGGGTTTCTTCTTGGGCGAAGGGTATCTTATTGTCAGGGCGCGCACATAGATATATTAATTCCTAGAAAACTGTGTATTTGTTAACCTTGGATTTAAAAGAACACTTCATTCTTTGTGACACTATAGCATGCGTGCGATTCCGAATTTGGTAACTACAAAGATAGCGGGACACTTCAAAGAAATCTTGCGCCGCGGAGTATCCATGAAGACTGAAAAGAAAAAGCTCTTTCAACATATCAGAGACTTGCCAATGCCACCATGGGAATGTCCAATGAATAATTACCACATGCACAGAGAGATTGAACCAATAAGAACGGGCTGAAGCACGTGCCACGAGGTGAGTTCTGTGTATCCTAGACTTGTCTGCCAATTAGAATGGGTCTTTGACTGGGGGGCGTGATCCAAATTGGAACATGCTTGCAATACGCATGCGCCTCTTTCCATAAGACACCCCTTAAACAAAATTCCTGAACTCACCCTTGGTAATAGGTCTCGTCTCCTACACCTCCCACATCCGTAGTGAACGTAGCACGTTTTTGTATTTTGAATTCAACGAACTGTGAATATTGCTTTTAATTTAATTAACTTTTCCAGCAAAATTGTGGCATGAAATTAAATTAAGCCCTCGGGCTAGTAATGAAAGGGCGACAGTAAACACCAGGTAAATATCCTCATAGACGGTTAATCCGATTTCCAATTTCAATGTAAATAGCTTGCAGCACTTGTGTTTATTAAATCAAGTATATATAAATCGTATAACACTCCGATCTCAGACTATGGCGTAGGCCGCGTAATTAGCTATGCCACATAGATTATTGCCTTTTCGCAGCCTCATGTAGCCAGCCTCGCCCCACCGCTCGCCCCACCAGTTCTTTAGGATCCAGTAATCCTTCTCGAAACCCACAACTAGCATTGCGTGATTCACAGATGCGGAAGTGCAGGTGACGTCATCGTAAATACCTTCGCTAATAAAGATAAGAATATTATTGTCTTTACTTCTAATGATAGCATTTTTAATGTTTTAATATCTCACAGATTCGTATTATTATTATCATTATTATATTTTATATAGCTGCAGCTGATAAAGCAATTTGTCCAATTAAAATGAAAGTTAGTAAAAAATAAGACATTGAAGATCCTGTATTTCCTTATAAAGTTAATAATAAATGTCCTGCAATTATATTAGCAGTTAATCGAATAACATTTCTAATAGTTTCAATACATACTATAAATGGCAGTAAAATTGTTGGGGTTCCATAAGGAACGAAATGAGCGAATATATGTTGAGTTAAATATATAATGTTCTTCGACCTTGTGATCTACTCTAGGGAGTACAATAGCTATGGTATAGTATAGTTATTCTAAGAAAGTCTATAACTTTGGACTGGTCGGTCTTTTCTTATTAACCAAGAGAAAGAGCTTGCTTAGCCATACACTTCATTGAGAGTCAATGCAGGGCATACTCATAGTACATATGTATGTGATTTGGTCTCTCAGGATCTTTAGAACTTTAGACCGTAAATAACCCTTATGGGTATAGAAAATATCCCTATGAAGGAAACATCCTAAAAATGTTTCAAGGACGCCAAAAATCTTATAAAAATGCCATTATATCAATAATATAATAAACATATATTTTGCAACTGTTATTAAAAAGTCCGTTATTTGTGATTTTAAGAAATAAAAGTTGCAATAATAATTAATAATTAATTTATTTAATTAATAATAATAAAATAGTAATTAATTTTTATTATAAAAGTTATTACTAACTTTTATTTTGCAACTTTTATTTTTCAAAATTTCAAATAACAGTTTGTAGAGACTTTTAAAAATATTACTCAGAAATAAAAGTCAGTCAAAGACTTTTCAAAATATCTATGGTAAGTCTTCTGAAAAAATAAAAGTCTTTCATAAAAGTCTTTTCTATTTTAAGAATACCGCATACCATGAAAGATAGAAGCAATAAATTTAAATTTTCCACAGTTGTTTATTGATTTTAATGCACAATATTTTTTTAAACATATCGGTAGACAGATTGGCTCCTAAGTCCAACAGAACCAATTTAATTGCAAAGAGACTTTTATTATTTTAATCTGAGTGTTTTATTTTTGACAAGACTTTTTTCAAATGTTTTTGATTTAAAAGTCTGTGAGTGACTTTTATTATAAAATTCTGCAGTAAAAGTCTTTTAAAGACTTTTAAAATAAAAGTCTTTTAAAGACTTTTAAAATAAATGTCTTTGATAGCCGTTATTGGAGACTTAAAAAAAAAAACTTGGTAAATAATCATTAAATTAAACTATAATAAAAATCAAAAATAATCATTATTTAAAGTTTTTTATGATAAAAATCAAAAAATAATCGTTAAAAATAATTTGTATGCATAAAACTTATAACCGTTTGATTTTTATTATAAAAGTTTAACTTAATGATTATCAATTCTTTTTGATTTTTATTATAAAAGTTTAATCTAATGATTATCAATTCTTATTATAAAAGTTTAATTTAATGATTATTTACCAAGTTTTTTTTTTAAGTCTCCAATAACGGTTTTCAAAGACTTTATTATTTTCAGTTTTTATTTAAAAAATTAAAAAATAATCGTTAAAAATAATTTGTATGCATAAAACTTATAACCTTTACGGTCCCTGCTTACTATCACAAAGGTCTGCTCTTTGCCTACTTGAACCTGTAAATAGCCTTGTGAGGATTCTCACTGGGTTCTTACTCAGCTTCATTATTTTTTAATATCTCTTGAGTTTGTGGCAGCCTAAGAGTGCCGCAAATCTGATGTTCGTTACCAGTCTAATGTGCGGATCTTCGTCTCTTCTCTTAGGCACTATCTGATAGTGCCTCTGGCTATGCCACAAATAGGCTGTTGCCCCTTTTATTGCACACTCTGGCTCTCGCTTCTCATTGCCCTGTATACTGTTGTGTGCCGGTATCCATGGTAGAGTGAGGGTTTTGTTTTTTCCTACCTTGTAGAAATCTTTTTTAAACGTCGCTAACTAGTTTCGACTTAGATATAGTAAACATTGATTAAAAATCGGAGAATATCCCAAAGCTTTAAGCATTATTGATAACGACTTAAAAAGAGTTTACTTTCATTAAAAATCGGACAATATCCCAAAGCTTTAAGTATTATTGATAATGATACGTTGATGTCTGTATAAGTCTTTAGATATAGAACGTATCTTTATTCCACTCACCCCTTATAATAATTCCACTTACCTATACAATTGAAATGTTTTTGGGGTGGCATTTATCGACACGGCAACTGGTCCGATGTGAGCTACAGCTGCTTGAATTGCAGACTCATCTCTAACCGGAAGAATTGCCCATGAGGTCACGTTGACCACAGCGAGTTCCTTTACGAATTGGCAATTTCCCTTCTGGGAGAAGACATTACAAATCTCTACAAACATTAGCTATCATTGATTGATTACCTTTGAGACATATTTATAGTCCATTGATCGCATTAGACCACCCGTTTCTTTTAGATAGTTTAAGGTATTGCGAAGGGAACCCCCTGTACAGCCCTGATTGCCATAGGGTATGCTGCAGTCGACGATTTGCTGCTCACTTAGACCCAAAACCTTGCCAGTCCGCTTGAAGACCTGCCCTTCTATGCTCTGTGCTATGCTGAAGGCATAACAAGACCCACAGGTATCCTGGTTAAAAGGGGGCGTGACAAACCCCTTCTTACGCCAGTCAAGGCTATTGGGCACATTATCCATCAACGTCGATCCGACTATATCCGCCATGTTATCCAAGTTGGCGTTCGCTTCGTTACGCTGTAGACGGAGAAAGCTCTTCAGATACGAATCGGTGTTCTGCAATAATAATAATTAATAAAGTAATTCAATTAATTAAATGTTATTCAATTTCATGGGAATCCAAGTGGTACCATATCTGCCATCTGATTAGGTGCTAGTCGAAAGCTACTTCTCCCGATTTCGAATTCCTTATTGTGCGCATCGATGATTTTCTGGTTTGCTTCATAAGCCTCAAGACTGCGTTTCTCATCGAAGGCTCGTATGTAGCTTTTGTTGTTCATTATCTGAAATACAAGTTAAGATTATATATAACATATTGTCTTTAGAAAATAATCTTAAGCCGGGTTGTTCATTATCTGAAATACCAGTTGAGAATATATATAACATATTGTCTTTAGAAAATAATCTTAAGCCGTGTACCTTAAAGTTCTTAAACTCTTCATTGCTCAACTCGTTTTGCTGACACAAAATACACTTTATATCAAGCAACATGTAAATATAATATAGTATAACAAAAGTCGACATTGTTCACAGCAAGGCAAATGATAAATTATTAATAATGTGATATGATATCATATACAAACATATATTGCAATGGTTCAACCAATTTAATTGCAATTCAGCATATTTTTATACCCTTGCAGAGGGTATACTTAGGCAGACATAGACTACATATGTATATTCTGTATCAGCATTAAGAGGGCAGTCGAACTAGCCATATATGTCTTTCCGTCCAACCGGCTGTGTGTCTGTTGCCTAGCAAACTAATATATGTTTCAGAGCACTCATGATTCTTATTACTGCACCCTGTATATGAGACAAAATCAGCCCGGACTTATATTTATAATATTCCTGCCAAACAACCTATCAGCCAATTTTTGTTATTTTTTCAAAAAATATTAACTAAATGTATGTACTTCATCGGACTTGTTTTACTTAAGTAATATTCTACTTAACAAATTTTACTAAAATCGGACCACTATAAAATATTCCTGCCATAGGCAAAAGTCAGTCGAAATAAGGGTTAGTTTTTAATAAAAAGTCCGCAGTAAATGTGCGTTTATATCCATTTTCTGATGTGTTGCTCATGTATTTGTTAGACTCTAATTAAGTATTGAATTTATAATTTGTGTGTTCTGTAACTTTAGTTGAGTCGAGTTGAGACAAAAGTTAAAAATGAGAAGTTGTTGAATAAACTATTCACAATTGACATCCATTTTAGTTTTTTGCCCCTTTTTGTCCCTTTTTCCAAAAAACTTCATGTTGCAGCTGCATAAACAGCAACAATAATCGCCAAAAAAAACTTTTATAGATATTTAATTGGGAAAATCTTATTTAGAAGCATCTTTATAAGGAACAACCTAATTTAATAACACAAAATAGAGCAGCATCGTCTTTACATTAAGCTAAAATGACCAAAATAATTTACATTTTGAAGCGCTTTCAGAAAATGAATTAACAATTGCTTGCGTACCACATATCGATTGATTAAATTTACTAGAAATAAAATGCAAGAGAAAGGTTGGAAAACGATTGAGTTACACGAATGCAGGAAAGAATATCAACAAATTATTGTTTTTATATTTGTCTCCCTAAATATAAAGCGAACGTGGACTAAAACAAAACCGAAATTCAGTCATACTTTTAATAATACACTACGAAAATTTGAAGTCTCTATCTTTAAAATTGGAGTTGATGCCGAAAAAACGCATCCTATAGTGCATTTTAAGAATTGAAGTTCTTTATAAAAACGTGATTGCAGTTATTATAGCTGTCAATAAATACATACAATATTATTTCATTCTGCACACTTATATAACAAGTATAGAAACGATCGGCGGAGTTAAGAACCTTCAAGGGTATTAAACCGTCAGCATGCCAAAGGTTTTCCTTTCCTTTAGGTTTTCTACCCTTCCACTACTAGAAATTGCCAAAAGAGGGTATACCAACTTTGCACTAAGGGCATCAACTCCAGTTTTAAAGATAGAAACTTGATATTAACGCACATTTACTGCGGACTTTGTATTAAAAACTAATAGAACACACCATGATTATTTTTTCCATTTTCAAAATGAATTTTCTTTGGCACGGCATGTCAGAAAATCGCCTTTGAAGTAATAGAAGATTTTTAAACATTAATTTACAGCAAATAACAAGATCAATTTAGTCAACTTAAATCGATAATTGAACTGTTGCTAAAGGCGTTAAAAATCAACAAAATTATTTTTAAAGTCGTTTGAAATGTGGTTAAACAAAAAATTATATATGTATTTTATTTAAATTTGCAACAACTTATAAATTGTAAAAATGCCAAAAAAATTAACTTTTTTCCCATAGTGCTTTGTAAAAATGTTTATACATATAACTTGCAGAATCAGTCTACTAAATTTACTTATATTAGACATATATTCATTCTATTAAAACTGCTATAATTAACTCATTAACATTTAACTCAAACAACTAACCTTACACTACCGATCTGATTGGGTTTTTTTCTGGGTTTCCCCAATCCTCTGCCACAAGTGTTGGTTCTGTTAATTTGTTAGTTCCAGTTTTAAAAATTTATTTTTTTAATTTTTCAAAATTTAACTGCTTAACATAAATTTAAACTTTAATTTAACATATATATCTCTTCGGTTTTTTTTTAACTTTTAATTCATATTTAATTTTAATATAAAATAATGTAATATTAATTTTTATATGTAATTTTTTATATTTTTCTTAAATTTTTGAAAATTTTACTGTTTAACGTAAATTTAAACTTTAATTTTACATATATATTTCTTCGATGTTTTTAAACTTTTAATTCATATTTAATTTTTATATAAAATAATGTAATATTAATTTTTATATCTAATTTTTTATATTTTTCTTTAATTTTTGAAAATTTTACTGTTTAACGTAAATTTAAACTTTAATTTTACATATACATATATATTTCTTCGGTTTTTTTTTAACTTTTAATTCATATTTAATTTTAATATAAAAAATTGTAATATTAATTTTTATATCTAATTTTTTATATTTTTCTTTATTTTTGTAAAATTTTACTATTTAACGTAAATTTAAACTTTAATTTAACATATATATTTCTTCGATTTTTTTAACTTTTAATTCATATTTTATTTTAATATAAAATAATTAAATATCTAATTTTTATATTTTTCTTTAATTTTTTAAAATTTTACTGCTTTACGTAAATTTAAACTTAAATTTAACATATATATTTCTTTGGCTTTTTTTAACTTTTAATTCATATATATTTAATTTTAATATAAAATAATGTAATATTAATTTTTATATTATATCAAATTTTTTATATTTTTGTTACCCCTACAGTCGACTGTACTTAGTTGACTTTTAAATAAATAAATAAATTCATTATTTGAATTAATAGTCGAGTCTTTTGAGCCCTGTCCATCTGTCTGAGATATCCGTAGTAGCGAGTAGTGTTGGGTAATCCTAGTTCAATTTGAGGAATAAGTTAAGTGAGGAATAAGTAGGTCGTTCATTTAGTTCATTCGTTCATTTTTTAAACTTGCTTAAAGGTGCTTCAAAAAAAAAAAAAAAATGTTATGAATTTATTTAATACAATGCTGTTATTGAAAATTAATATTATTTATTCAATTTATGTCAAAAACACTTATACATAATAATAATAAAAAATAATAAAGAGTTTACATATTATATTGAACTAAGTGAACTATATTGAACTAAGTGAACTATATTGAACTAAGTGAACTAACGAACTATAAAGACAGACCTAGTTCGTTCGTTCAGTTTGGTGAATGTGGTTGACTTTTCCATGGCAAACTGTGCGATAGTATCTCATAGTCGAGTGCGGTCGACTGCAGTTGTATTTACTTGTTCTCATTTAACATGACAACCAAAGCCTGACAACATTAAGTCTGCGGGGTGATTCTCTATCTTCTTCAAAAATAAAATTAAGCTTGTAATAAGTATCGTTAATTGGCTATTAAATATACTTAATTTGAGTTGAGTTGTGTGCCAGGTATTTTCTTTGCGGATTGAAACATTGTGACAACCCTCATCTGCACAATTACCTGTATTTACAAACATAACAAGTAACGAGAACTGCAGTCGAGTGCGCTCGACGCCAAGATACCTCTTAAAAGTGTGATTCTTTTTATGTGCTACAAGGGTGCACCCGTTTCGTAGCCAATTAAACCCTTGTTTACTGCCCTGTGCCTGAGCAGAAGTTTCTTTGCTACAGTATAGAGAGAATAGAAATGTCAATTTACTCATTTCTTTTTATTATCCCAGTTTTAATTTAAATTTAATTTTAATTTAAATAAAATAAAATATTAATAATTTTTTTAACATTTCATTACATTCATTCATTATTAACAGTTTTAATTCTTAATTTTCGACATTAAATAAATAAATAAATAAAAATAAATTGCTAGCCCGTCGTGCTTTCCTACCTACCTTAATACATTTCATTGCAGTGCTTTCGGATACACAAGGTTTTTTATCTTTCGTATACAAGTCTAAAGGTTTTCCGACACGTGAACAGGCAACGTATAAGTTGTGTTAAAAAGTAACCTCCTTGGGAAGGAAAAAAACATTTTTTTAATGTTTTTTATTTTATTAAATTTAAACCCTCTTTAGCTCGATACACTTAATCCAGCAATTTTCCAACCTCTTGATCCCGTCCGAAAAGTAATTTTCCGAAAGGTCTGCAAAATACTCCTTCGCGGTGTCGATAATTTCAAAAAATTCCTCGCGTGAGCTGAATTTTTTATTGATGTGAAATGTTTTGAGGTTTGGGAAGAGATTGTAATCTGAGGGAACCACATCGTATGAAAAAGGGGGATAGGGAAGTAATTGAAGCTCCAAATAATTTATTTTTGCCAAAGTTTCGTTTCTCGTGTTTTTGGTCTGGGGCCAGTTTCGCGGCACTTATCGGCAGAATAAATATTTTATATGAAATATCTTGTTTAGAATATGTTTTGTGCGCTCAATACTGATCCTTGTGGCATCTGCTAGCTCACGAAATTTAACATTCCTGTCTGCCAACATCATCGCATGGATTTATTCGACATTTTCCTCTGTGACCGCATCCCAGGGCCTGCCGATGCGGCCTTCATTGTTAGTGGAGTTGCGGCCACCAAGAAACTCTTAAAAACAATATTTGACGGTGTAATCTGACGGAGCATTAGCCTCATAATATTTATCCAACTTATCTTCCGTTTCCCTCTCAAAAATAATGTTTTATGAGAGATCGAAAATCATTTTTATCCATACTGAACATGATGCCAAACATGTCAACAACAATCAGCTGTCAAAACAAAACTAGAGGCAGGAAATTTGGCATGTTTGACTAAATATGAATGGACTACAAGGCACTATAACATATTTTGCAGTTGCAGTGTATTTTGGCATTCAAGCAACGATTCTTTCATATTCGAATGACATATCTTTTGGGATTATTGGAATACGTGAACAAATACGGGCTCACCTTTGAATATTCCAGTCAAAATTGCATTGTTATAACTTTTCAAGAATGATTACAATATTTAATATAGACCACAAAAGGCTTAAGTTCTTTAATTGTGGTCCCCTTTTTTGCGCAGAGGTTCATCTTTGTTCATCTTTTTTTATCCTTTCCTAAAACCAGTTTTTTTTTTAAGTTTCCTTTAAAAAGCAATTCTAGCCCTCAACAGTTGAAGGTCGTCTACTCTTTATTCCGCACTAATTATTTTAAATCAAACTTATTTACGGCTAAAATACTAAATACTAAATACTCGCCAAAAGTGAAATACTATATTTATGTATTTATCACAAATGAATGGTAATAATCGGCAAAAGTAACAAATTATTGTGGGGCCATGTTACCCATTGTCTTTAACTTATTCAAATCGTGATTGTTTCCCACGGTGTATGTATTTTCTGGCAACCCTCTGCTTTCATAAAATTTCCTTGTCAATAAAAGTACTTATCATGTGCATTAACCCTCTTTCCAAGACGCAAACCAACACAACAAATACCCTTGGGGTAACGACCTAGGGTAAGGACGGTATAGCGACATATTTCCACCCAGTACCTACACCGCGCAGAGTTATTTTGCTTATTCCTGGCGCAGAGCTATGTCGTATACCATGGTCAGCTTAATAGGCCAATATAAAACTGTTAAAACAATGTTTTGTCCAATTATTATATTTTTCCTTTGCACATAAACTATTAAAAAATTATATATTAGGAGAATAATTCACATATATAATGATAGGATATAAAACAATACATAATATTTCCTTGTGAATAAAAGTACTTATCATGTTCATTAACCATCATTCCAAGACGCAAGCCAACACAACAAATACCCTTGGGGTAACGAACTGGGGTAAGGACGGCAGAGCGACATATCTCTACCCAGTACCTACACCGCGCGGAGTTATTTCGCTTTTTCTTGGTCGGGGCAATGTCGTTTTATAAACAAAATATATCATGGTCACATTAATAGGCCAATATAAAATTGTTAATACAATGTTTTGTCCAATTATTATATTTTTCCTTTGCACATAAACTAGGAGAATAATTCACACATTTAATGACACTATATAAAATAATTCATAAAATTTCCTTAACAATAAAAGTACTTATCATGTTCATTAACCCTCTTTCCAAGACGTAAGCCAACACAACAAATTGGTTAATGTCCTTGGGGTTACGAAATGGGATATATCTCCGCCCAGTACAAACACCGCGCGGAGTTATGTCGTTTTATAAACAAAATATACCATGGTTAGCTTAATAGGCCAATATAAAACTATTAAAACAATGTTTTGTCCAATTATTATATTTTTCCTTTGCACATAAACTATTTAAAATTTAAATTAGGAGAATAATTCACATATTCAATGACACGATATAAAACAATACATAAAATTTCCTCGTCAATAAAAGTACTTATCATGTTCATGTTTCCAAGACGCAAGCCAACTCAACAAATTGGTTAATGTCCTTGGGGTAACGACATGGGGTTAAGACGGCATAGCGACATATCTCTGTCCAGTACAAAAACGCCGCGCGGAGTTATGTCACTAAGAAATAAACATATAGAGTACTCAAACAGCGAAAAGTACTTGCCCAGTGGTCTTCGGATTATTATGGCCCCCCGGCCCGAAGCGTTTCAGAAGAGAGCGATCGGCTCTCTTTGGTGAGCAATCCAGAAACAGCGAACCAGTGTTGCCAATTTAGCCTTTTTCCGGATAGATCTGTCCGGATTTTAACAGCGTCATCCGGAAAAAATTGAAAACAGCCCCTATCCGGAAAACTGTCCTTTTTTTTTTTTGATTTGTCCTTTTTCTATCCCTTATTGATTCTGATTAAATTGTTACAAAATCATCCAAATTGGTATAAATTTATAATCGATATGAGCATTTATTAAAAATACAACCCTGTTGAAATGGCTTATAATCGATATATCGATATATCGCGTTACTTTTCGTGAACATTTTGTGACGTAAAAATGCCAAAAGAAGTTTACAAGCAAAAATTTCGAGACGCATGGCTAAAACAGCCGGATCCTCAACAGTGGATTTGTCGCGATGGGAAAGATCCTGATAAGGCATATTGCAAATGCAGTGTAAATCCCAAAATTGATCAGATCCGTGCGCATATGACTACAAAAAAACATGTGCAGAATACGGTGCCTTAAGGTAAATAAATTGTTTTTTTTTTTAATTATACGCATATTGATATAATTCGTCTTTCTCAGGTTTGGGCTACGCCGGCAAGGTGCATGTTGCCACGACAAACTCCCTGTAAAATTTTACATTATGATAGAAAACAGTGCATCTTATGGAAGTCTGGATTCAAATATTTGTGAAGATGATATAGTTGACGAAGTAGTCAAAGAATTGTCAAATAAAAATTTATAAAATTTGCTTAAAATTTAAAATTTTTATTGTTTTTTTTTTCCCGTTTTCAAATATGAGCTATTTTTATGATTTTTAGATAGTTGAGCACCGAAAAAATATTAAATTAACGTATAAATGGTTGAAAAATAATCTGTCCTTTCTTTTGTCCTTTTTTTTTTATTTTTGTCCTTTTTCTGTCCTTTTTTTTTTAGCTCATCTGTCCTTTTTTAGAGCCAAGCTGTTGGCAACACTGCTGCGAGTAGATCTACGTGAACTATCGACCTGCCGATAGTCCTCATTTGCCCGTCTTTGTCTTCTATTTTGTGTGTTAGTCCGCTGTTCAATTGTACGTGCGTCAGTATCCTGTCTGCGAGTTAATCTACGTGATCTATCGGCCTCCCTCTCCACCTGCCGATAGTCCGCTACAGTCCGTCTCTGCCTTCTATTTTGTGTGTCTGATTCCTGCTCAGTTGTCCGTATGTTCGTAGCCCTTCTACGCGCAATCTATCAGCTATTCTCTCCCTCTGCCGATTGTCCACTTCAATCGGAGCCTGTCTTCTATTTGGAATATCTACCTGCAGCGCACTTTCGCGTATGCGCGTCGATCTACGTAAATTACTAAGCGCCCCTGTATCTTCTACTCTTATGTCTTCTCTTATTTCTAAATTTTGTGCTGCAGTATCTCCTATTGGCTCACTTTCCCTAAACTGTGTATTGGCTCTACGATCTCTCTGGGTTCTAGCATTTCTGGCATTTTCAGCCTGAGAATAATGCTCTTGATCACCCTATTCAATATATTTCTACGCCTCCGATTAGCCGCTCTTTGAGCAGCAGATTGTCTTTGGCGAGGCATAAGAAAAATAAAATTTAATAAAACTAATTAAAATAAATAATATGAATAAATTTAAAAAAAATAATAATAAATAGTAAATATATAATATAATAATAAGTTATAATTTAAATATATATATAATTTATTATCTTGCTGATATTTATTATATATATTTATTAAATTATATAATAATAAATTGTTAGTATAATTATATATTAATTATTATATCTTATCTGTTTAAATCCCACTGTGTGTGAACAACGTTACACGCGTTACAAAATACGTCACGAACAACCGAAACCGTCACAACGCGCAGAGAATGTTTTATATACAATAGTATGTGTATGGTATATGTATGTACATATATGTATGTACTTAAATATATGCACAACAATAACTTATTTATGTTAAAAACAAAATAATTATTATTATTTAATAATATTATTTTATTTTCTTTAAATACATTTTTTGGTAAAGGTTAAATAGCTGCATGCGTCACCGATTTTGTTTAAATTTTTTTTACTGATAGGGCTATATTTATCATGATTTTAGGTGAAAGAATTATTTGGCGGTCGCTTCTAGTTTTTTTTTAATTGAATTTTGAAAATAATTAAATTTACGTGTATTTTGTTGTTGGCCAATTCTGAGTAAAACGTCACAATGATGCGCACAGTGACCTTCAAGCGATTTATTTCAAGCGAAATGTTATTTAGACACAATATATTTTTATTTTATGAGTTGCATATTGGGTGAGAGTTTCGGCGCATACAACTATAACTCGTTGGTCGGCAGACTGGCGCCAACGAAGATGTTTAATAACTCAATATGCTTTCAGAATATCATATGCGTGCTGCAAATAGAATTTGTTATGTTGAAGAATAGAGCGCCGCAGGCAAAAAATTTTTGAAAAAATAAAATCGCGCGCGCGATTTTATTTTTTCAAAAATTTTTTGCCTGCAGCGCGCTGTTTTTCTAAACACTTTGAATTTTCTTGCATGTTCAGTTTTCATTTCAAATGAATCGGTTTGTTGGACACTGTACCGTCACAAAATGTTGCAGGCAGACTGGCGCCTTGCATGAAAATGCAACAACAAAATACATGTAAATTTAATTATTTTCAAAATTCAATTAAAAAAAAACTAGAAGCGACCGCCAAATAATTCTTTCACCTAAAATCATGATAAATATAGCCCTACCAGTAAAAAAAATTTAAACAAAATCGGTGACGCATGCAGCTATTTAACCTTTACCCATTTTTTTTGTGTTTATTAAGAAATGGGTTGGTGCAGCGAACGAATCCCGCAAGCACTCCCAACACAAGCACAATACACTCTTCGCGCAAATAAAAGTTAACACAAATCGCCACGTCTTATTTATTATCGTTTATTAAAAATTCGCAATGAAAATTGCGCTTTATTTGGGATCAATATTTCAAATTTCGAGTAGATCAATTTAATATTGTGTTCGAACGACACGCACAATATGATTTAACGAACAGAAGAAGAAGAACGCATGGACAATGCAAAAGCAAATAGACAAGTGTCATAAGCAGTAGACTGAGGGAGAGGGCAATAAGTATATGTATGCATTACTAGCGCGTGCCAAAATTTGTTACATTGGCTTCTTCTTGATTTTTTGGCACGAACTAAAAATGCATACATATACATACATACATATGTACATACTTCTCGTCTTCTCGCTCTGCATTATGCCTCACGCACATGTGTAAATGCTTAATGTCATATGTTTGCATATTTGTATAAATATATATATTGTTGTACATTTACTTCTGAGTATATGTAATAAAATAAGGGGGAAAATTACAAAATATATAAAATTAATAAATTTATAACATAATAATAATTAATAAATATTTAATAAATGTGTAAACAATATGTAAACCTGGCCACCCGGGGATTTGAACCACTATTTCCGATGGCTACGAGAGTTGTACAGTGGCTTAGTGGACTATGTCGCAAACTCTAAGGGCAATGATATTAGCCGTGTTCTTCGGAGTTCGATTGCTGCCGCGATCGACATGTAAATTTCTTTATGTTGTTTTTCATTAAAACTTTTTTTTCATTATTAAATGAATTTTTTTAAAATCCATGGCCTAAAAATTGAATAGCTGGCGGAGGCGCAAGGCGTTTTTATAAACTTTGCCGGATGTTGCACAAATGGGCAGTAGTGCTGCGCATGTGAGCGGCTACAATTAAAACATTCTTATACCCGGTGCCATATATAATAAAATTTATATTGCTTAAACCAGAGACTTAAACATAAAACATCAACGCGCCAAACAATTGTATCCTAGGCGCAAATAAAAATTCACATGTGTTTGCCGAATTCGACAATTGAAAATAGGAAAGACGGCAATGCGAAGAATTGTGAGCAAAAGTAACAGCCGTTTGTTAGAATAGGCAGAAGATATGAAAACACCAACTGACGGCAGTTTGTTTAGAATAAGGAGATGGGCAATAGCGTTAATTCTCTCACTTCTTAGTTTTCTGTTGTTGGTACACAACACAACTGCTAATCTAATTGGATGTACACACATGCGCGCAATAACGTGTGTTGAAGTGGGACGCCAATGCATACATGTGGATATGCAGACATGTATGTATGGGCGTCCCACTCGCACATTCATAACTTTACAAGGGCTTATGATCTGTGCTATTTTCTAGCATTCTAATTGCAAAATATTGAGAGCAAAACAAAATAGGAAACATCCAATTGGAATCATACTGAACTTGCAAAGTCATAACAGACAAAATACGGAAAGAGTGATGGCATTGAAAAATGCATTAGCTCGCGTTTTTTTGATGCGTGCTAAATAAAATAAAAATAGTTAACTTTATTTATAAATAATTAATATTATTTATAACTATTATAATTTGATTGTCTTTCATATTGCATAATAAATATGAAAACAAAATAATGAAATTTTTTTAATTAAATAATTTAATTTGTTTGTAGCGGCTATATCACAGCCCGCTTGACTGTAACTTGTCTTTTATTTTATTAGAATAAAATAAATAAACAAAATATAATAAAAATAAATGAAAATTCGCACCCCGCCTTAACCGGGAGTTGAACACACACACTCTCTCACAGTCTTTTTAATTTGCTGTCCGCAACTCTAACCACTCAGCCATTGCCTCACTCCTTGGCCCTTCAGCAAAGCTGCATTGTGAACCATTTCTGTTACCATACAATGCAAATAAAAAGTTTCAACCAGTATGAAAAGCAACAGTCGCGCGGCACGCGACAGTGGGATACCCTTCGACCTACGTTCCTATGTATGTACACATATGCATATGCACATGATTTGAAATTATTCTCGATAGATGGCGCTCGCGCTTCGCGCTCGCCTGCCTCCCTTGTTAGTAGACACAAACACTTGGTTTTATGCTCATACTTTCTTGAATAACTTTTGTGTTTATTGTCCGATTGGATTGCAATTTAGAGAATAAGTAGATATCACTATCAGCTTAGTATATGTTAAAGTCAGAAAGTTGTATCTTTTATACAGCGCTTATAAATTGAGTTCAAAAATTAAATTATTTATTTGCGGGGGTGGTGGGCGTGGCATCCAACATTTGAAATAAACTTGATCTGCGCCGGCTACACAGAAATGTTCATGCCAAATTTGGTAACTCTAGCTCTTATAATAGCTGAGATCTTTGTGTTCACCTGGTCATCCGGACATCCGGACATCCAGACAGACAGACATGGCTTAATCGACTCGGCAAGTGATCCTGAGCAAGAATATATATACTTTATGGGGTCTGCCACGCCTCCTTCTGCCTGTTACATACATTTGCACAAAGTTAGTATACCCTTCTTTGATCATTTTCAATGGTCGAAGGGTATAAAAACATATATGTACATATACATATACACATACATATGTACACTAATAAATGCAATGTACTCAAATGCCAAACATACAAATGCAACTACATATGTAAATACATACATACAGTCTGTCCAGTAACTCTTTATACATACATACATATGTACATTACATTAACATGTGCATTTGTGTAAAGAGTTACTTGACTTAGAGATGGGCATGGACTGTCATTTTTCGGCACGACCCAGCACGATACTAACAGAGACGCTCAACAATTTTTTTAACACGGTCAAACACGAAATTTTATACCTTTTTTTTTGGATTTTTATTCTTTAATTTATGATATTTCTTTGAAAATAACTTAAAATTAAAGAACTTTACATTAACTTTTAATTTATAAATTACATATTTTTATATAAAAATAACAATTTGTCAAGATTAGAACTAGACAATCTATTTCTACGGTCATTAAGGATTTGCCCAGATGTGGAAAATACTGGAAATTACTGTGTTCGTGTTATTTCATGCCGAATTTCTAAACACGAACACGCACGCCCATGGACACAACCTTAATTTTGCACACGCACACGCGTGTGCCCGTTGTGTCACGATGTGACACGAAGAAAACACGGTCCATGCCCAACTATATTGTTGACTCACCACCACTGAGTGCGCATGTTGTTGTCGTTGAACATCTCACAGCACACAGTGCAGAGCGCGACCAAAACAACACATGTGACAGCGCATATACGATTATAAATACATACATATAATCATACACACCCATACATACATACATATGTATATCTAGTCACACATACGAATTATGCATATGCATGTATGTATGCATGAAATCAAATTCAAAAACATATATATACACATATGTACACTAATAAATGCAATGTACTCAAATGCCATACATACAAATGCAACTACATATGTAAATACATACATACAGTCTGTCCAGTAACTCTTTATACATACATACATATGTACATTACATTAACATGTGCACTTGTGTAAAGAGTTACTTGACTTAGAGATGGGCATGGACTGTCATTTTTCGGCACGACCCAGCACGATACGAAAATTCAATTTTTCAACACGTACTAACACGCACGCTCAATAGTTTTCCCAACACGATCCAACACGAAATTTTATTCGTATTACTTTTTTGGATTTTTATTCTTTAATTCATGATATTTCTTTGAAAATAACTTAAAATTAAAGAACTTAACATTAACTTTAAATTAAAATATTACATATTTTTATACAAAAATATCAATTTGTCAAGATTAGAACTTAACAATCTAGTCCTAGCGTCATAAGGGATTTGCACAGATGTGCGCCCGTCGTGTCACGATGTGACACGAAGAAAACACGGTCCATGCCCAATTCTATCTCACAGCACACAGTGCAGAGCGCGACCAAAACAACAAATGTGACAAGCGCATATACGATTATAAATACATACATATAATCATACACACCCATACATACATACATATGTATATGTCGCATCGATATTATTTATTTAATTCCTTAGTTGTTAAGTATCATCACTTATTATCTTGTAATGAATGTCATCACTAATAAAGAATAAGTGACAAAGATAGGAAGATTATCTATTCTCATCCATCCTCTTCCTACTTGTGCCTTCTCTTGCACACGATCCACAAGCCCAACAGAATTGACTGTTCTGCGTAGCCTCGGTCTGACACTGCGTTAGAGCGAGACAAATATAGTGTGTGTCCGAATGGATGATGCAATAATTGCAATCATGGCGTAGTGGCTAACTGGCGTCAAGAAGACGCGTGCCAAAAAAACGGTGTCTAGGCATTGTGCTAGCATCAAATTCGAGTCAGTGAAAAACGGACACTAAAAGAAGGCAGTCGAAATGTCGAGGAAACGCAAGGCCACGATCCGAGAGGCACAGGAGGTGGAGATGAATGAGTCTGGCCTTCAGACTCCGATATATATTTAGTCATACATACGAATTATACATATGCATGTATGTATGCATGAAATCATATTCAAAACGAGAGCAACAGTCGAGCGGCACGCGACAGTGGGATACCCTTCGACCTATGTTCCTATGTATGTACACATACATATATGTACATACATATGCACATGCTTTTAAATTATTGCCGACAGATGGCGCTCGAGCTTCGCTTGTTATGCTCATACTTTCTTGAATAACTTCTGTGTTTATTGTCCGATCGGACTACAATTTGGAGAACACGTAGATATTTCATTCAGCTTAGTAGATGTTAAAGGCAGAAAATTGTATATTTTAAACAGCGCTTATAAAACGAGTTCAAAAATTAAATTTTGGATTTGCATGGACGGTGGGCGTGGCACCTAACATCTAAAATAAACTTGATCAGCTCTATTACATGTCTGTAACATGTCGTAACATAACTGTAACATGTCGTAACATGTCGTAACATGTTGTAACATTTCGTAACATGTCGTGACATGTCGTAACATGTCGTAACATGTCGTAACATGTCTGTGACATGTCGTAACATTAGTAAACAAGAGTCTTCCTGCTAAATTTTGTAACTCTAGCTTTTATAATAGTTGACATCTGTGTATTCACATCTACCAAAAAAAAAAGGGTGACCTTGCGGCAGTCGGTTTAGGCACAGCCATCATTTTTTCCGTGCCATAGTTCATTAATATGCCTCGCACTCGCACAGTGTAGAGAGTGCGCGCGCGCGCATTCACACTAGAGGTGGGAGCGGGCCTACTTTTTGAGGCCCGGCCCGGCACGAGCACGAAACCTAGTCCCAAAAAAAAGCACGAGGCCCGCACGATTTTTTTTGAAAAAGCACGGCCCGGCCCAAGCCATACACGAAAATTTCAACAAAAAAAAACCCATGCAATTTTTTTAATTTATAGTATGTAATATACAAAGAAATTTAGTTAAGTCCAATACTTATTAATAATAACAGTGCTATAATATACAGCTTTTTAAACATAACTTATGGCAAGTTCTTATTTAAAAATAAAATGTTTGTCGGGTGAGTGTGCCCGTTCCATGCCTAGATGCATATGCAATTACGTTCTTGCATTCGCGGCAGCATACAAAATCAACTATTTTATTGTTGAATTCGATTAAATCGAATGTTTGCCACACATTACTGCGCCCTTTGTTATTTGGAATTAATTTAGTTTTATCACTTTTGATATCAATTGAATTTTGTATTTCCTGTCGCGACATTGTATATGCCTTCACTTCACTGATATTTTATATAAGTGATGTGCAATTTGGTAGCAAAAGTGATGGGCACAAGGCGATAAATATCTGAAACATTGAAAACTATCATATCACGAGTCCCACCGATTGTGCGGTTCGATTTTGCGGGCCTCCGGGCTTTTGCGGGCCTTCGGGCTTTTTTCTTAGACCCGGGGCCAGCACGAACCCGAACGAAAGCCCGCGGGCCACGAAAAAAAGCACGGCCCGCGCCCACCTCTACTCTATATAAGGTAACGAATCAGCCGACAATGCAGCTAAAACCACAATAACAATGCCCCTACACTACTCAAACAACTTCAACACAACAGACATAAACAAGTTCCTTAAAAACAAAATGGATCAACAACTCAAACACAACATGGAATCCTGCAACACATGGTACCAACAATTAAACACAAACTTAACACACACAGGTGAATACCTAAAAACACTCAAACAAAAAAATTACACACGCATTGACCAAATAAAAATACTGAGACTTAGACTAGGACACACAAAATTTACACACCAACACTACTACAACCCCAACAACATCCAATCGTGCCCGAACTGTCACACAACAACAGACCTCACAATAAAACACATCCTAACAAACTGTTCCGCAACATCACATCTCAGAAACCAAACCTTCCTGAACAAATGCCCCATAATGACCCTAGCAAACCCAACCCCCGAAAATATCTCTATAATAATTAAATTTCTGAAATTATCAAACACATACCACTTAATCTAAACAAAACAAAAACACAATTGGAAATGTAAATATGTAAATATATGTAAACATCTTAGAATAAACACAACTGTAAATATTAAAATTAGTTAAGTAACTTAACAGCACTCCAAGCCGAAGGCCTTAGCAGCCAGTGCTTCAATAATAAGTTAACTATTAGTTTTATACTATAATTAACTTTAAAAAATAAATAAATAAATACACAACTAAAGTAACGAATCGCTACGTGGGTACAGTTTACGCAATGTTCTTTAAAATACGCTTTACATTCGGTTGTCTTTTTTTTTCTTTTAGTACGTCGAGTCCCATCTCTGATCGCATCATCATGTTCTCCAAGGACAGCGATAAGCGTGTGCGTCCCTTCGATTGGCCCACCTGGTGTGTGCCAGGAGAAGAGGACCGCGCGGACGCGCTCCTGAGCCCCCTCACGCAAGAGGAGGTGCTCGCACGCCTGAGAAGGACACACAGCTCTGCGCCGGGTCCCGATGGTGTCACCTATGGGAATCTGAAGAAAATCGACCCAAAGGCCTCCATGCTCACGGCAGTCTTCAACGCCTGCCTGAGGACAGGTCATGTCCCCGATCTGTGGAAAAAGTCCAGAACTGTACTAATCCACAAGAAAGGGGACAGAACTGACCTGTCAAACTGGAGGCCACTTTCCATGGGTGACACCATCGCCAAACTGTTCGCGGCCGTCATGGCGGACAGGCTGACGACGTTCCTCACAAACGGAGGAAGGCTCAGCCCCGAGCAAAAAGGCTTCCTCCAGCACGAAGGCTGCCATGAGCACAACTTTGTTCTTGGCCAAGTGCTGGAGGAAAGCCGCAGACATGGCAAGGACCTTGTCATGGGCTGGCTGGACCTGTCCAACGCGATCGGGTCAATTCCGCACCATAATGGACGCGGTCGCCGGTATGAGGATCCCCTCAAGGATCCAGTCAATATTACACCAATTGGCTACCGGCGCCACGACCACCGCCAAAACCGTGGATGGCATGTCGGAAGAGATCCCGATCGAAGCTGGAGTCAGACAGGGATGCCCAGCCAGCCCTATCCTCTTCAATATGGCAATAGAGCGGGTACTTCGCAAAATCAAAACCATCAATGCGGGGTACCTGCTCTACGGGAGCCGCATAAGCACGCTGGCATATGCCGATGATCTGGTGCTTATTGCGAGCGAGAGGAGATGAGGTCCTTGCTGCGTGCTACGTGCCGCGGACGACGCCGCAATAGAAGCCGGTCTGAACTTCCATCCCAAGAAGTGCGCGACCCTGCACCTCACTGGGAAGAAATCCTTGCGGAGGGCAGTTCAGACCGGCTTCCTCGTCCGCGGCACGCCACTACCGGCAATGACGGAGGGTGATGCCTATGAGTATCTCGGCATCCCCGTGGGTCTCGACGTGGACCAAACACCCAGGGCAGCGATGGAAGCGATAGTCGGGGACATCGCGAGGATAGACGGCTCGCTGCTCGCCCCGTGGCAAAAAATTGACGCAGTCCGCACCTACGTGGCACCGAAGCTTGACTTCGTGCTACGGAGCGGCGCCATACTGCGGGCTCCGCTGCGTCATTTAGATACAGTCATAAAAAAACATATAAAAAAATGGCTGTATCTGCCACAGAGGGCAAGCGGGGAGGTAGTATTCACCCGATTGAGAAAAGGAGGAGCGGGAATACTACCTTTCGCTATCCTTGCTGATGTGCTAACCATCGCCCAGGCACATCGAATGATGTCCTGCCCTGGTGAGGTCGTCCCCCAGATCGCAAGAGAGGGCCTGAGAGAAGCGGTAAAACGCAAAATAAACCGGGAGCCATCCGGTGACGAGATGGCCCACTTTCTCTCAGGCTCCGCTCTATCTGGGGAGACAGCCAGCTTTGGCGACGCCGGATTCTGGTCGAGGGTGAGGATGGCCACCAAAAGGCAAGCTGTGCATCTGGCAGTGCGATGGGCCTGGAGAGGAGATGAGTTACTGGTCGAATGCAGAGGCCAAAGAAACCGACCAGTAACCATCGACTCGAACTCCAGAGCCCTACTCATCCAACGCCTCAGATGCGCAGCTCAGGAAGAGTTCCTGACCATCCTCCTTAACAAACCCGACCAGGGGAAGGTGGCGAAGCTCTCCACGCTAACCCCAGTCAGCAACGCATTTATACGAAATGGAAGTTTCACAAGGTTTGCTGACTGGCGGCTTATCCACAGAGCACGACTTGGCGTCCTCCCACTAAATGGAGCGATCCGATGGGGCAGTGGAGACAAGCGGTGCCGGGTCTGTGGATACCAGCTGGAGAGCATCCCACACGTGTTGTGTCACTGCATGCACCACTCCAACGCAATGCAGCAGAGACACAACACTGTGATGGAACGCCTAGCCAAAGCTGGTTCACGTCTGGGGACCCCCAGGGTGAACTGTCGCGTGGAAGGAGTCGCCGAGGACATAGCGGCTCTCAGGCCGGACCTGGTATGGCGCGACGAACGGAATAAAAACATCGTAATAGTGGACGTTGCTATTCCGTTCGAAAATGGGGCTGATGCGTTCGAAATAGCGAGGGGGGAGAAGACCGAAAAATACCGCCCCCTAGCTGAAGCCCTGCGCGCCATTGGATACCAGGTAAAACTGGAGGCATTCATCGTCGGAGCCTTGGGCTCGTGGGACCCAAGGAACGAAAGGGTCCTCAAGGCCTTGGGTGTCTCCAGTTTTTATGCCGGCCTGATGCGCAAACTGATGGTGGCCGACACCATCAGGTGGTCCCGGGACATTTACGTGGAGCATGTCTCCGGGATCAGGCAGTTCACCCTGCCACAGGGAGCTCCCTCAATATAACACTTAACATAAAGGAAAATACACATTAACTATAACAATAAAATGTATAACGAATACAAAATATAAATAAATATAATAATTATAATAGAAATTAAAAATAATAAAATATAAAAATAATATGAAAAATGAAAAATAATATATAATTAAAAACCAATAATAAAAGATAAATCACAACAAAAATAAAACCACAACCCCAACATCTTCACCTGGTCTGCGGCAAACGCAGACAAACATTAACTGGCTCTGTAAGGGCTCTTTCTAAATCTGTTCTTATCAGCTTAACATCTGATAGTCTCCCCATTGGGGAGCAACAAATGTTAAACTGATTTTTGGAAATAGACGGAGTGCTAGGGGCTTGCTCTCTGTCACGGGCCCAACTAAATAATAAATACAAAAACAAATTTAAATTTGAAATCTGAATCCTTTCTTGTGGATTAGAACAGTTCTGGACTTTTTCCACAGATCGGGGACATGACCTGTCCTCAGGCAGGCGTTGAAGACTGCCGTGAGCATGGAGGCCTTTGGGTCGATCTTCTTCAGATTCCCATAGGTGACACCATCGGGACCCGGCGCAGAGCTGTGTGTCCTTCTCAGGCGTGCGAGCACCTCCTCTTGCGTGAGGGGGCTCAAGAGCGCGTCCGCGCGGTCCTCTTCTCCTGGCACACACCAGGTGGGCCACTCGAAGGGACGCACACGCTCATCGCTGTCCTTGGAGAACATTTGCCTGAGATGGGCATACACAGCTCTGCCTGGCAGATCGCAAGGGGGAGAGGACTGCCCCAGGACTTCCCTCATTGCGCGGGGTCGGTTGGTCCTGTAAATCTGTTGGATCCTCTTCGCTGCGTCTGCCAGTGTTTGGGGTCCGCGCCTACCCTGTAAGGTGGGCACGCCACCTCCTGTGGGCGAGTGGGTAGGCTGGTTCGCGGCCGCCATTTCAGACAGGCCGGCGACGGCCCTCAGCAGGTCCTCACTGGTGGCCGCGGCATTGGCCGTCAGGCAGATTGCAGTCCTGCTGGGGGCGGCTCTGGGTACGTCTGTGTGGGTTGGGGGGGGGTGTGTTGGGCTATTGAGTGATGCGATGGTTATTTCTGGTGGAGGTGGTACTGGGCTATTGCGAGTTGGTGATGAGATGATTATTACCGGTGGGGGGCGTGCTGGGCTATTGACAGTGGATGTAGGGCTGATTATTTCCGGGGTGGTTTGTGTGGTTTGTGCGATCGATGCAGCATTGCGCCCAGTTCTGTTATGGATTTTGATTGAATTGTTCGCAAGGTGAGAGCAAGAGATATGCAATTGATGGCAAGCTTGGGCACCACCATCTCCTCATGCACGAAGGCAAACTCTTGCAGTCGCTTTTCCAGATATTGAAAGTTCACTTCACGTTCATCGATCAGATCACGATATCCACAATGTCCAAGGGAGATCAATGTCATAAATACATCGAGCGTTTGGGAGCTACTCCCACGACCGGCATAGCTGTTTGCCAGCTGCTTCAATAGCTGCACATCGCTGCTGGCCACAATGGCGCCACCAACAGGCAGGCACTAGCAGATTCTTATCTGTACTCTGGACAAAGTAATCGATACGTCCCTGACTCTGTGCCATCTCCAGTTGTTGGCAGAGTGCAGTGCTCTGCAGTCCATAGGCATTGTTAACCAAGTGAGGCAGCGCCATGGACTTGGCTAGCTCCGCTATTTGCAGTATATTGTCGCAGTTGCGAGGTGCAAAGCAGCTTGTTGTCGTGTACAGGCAGAGTATGTTCGATGCGCCAAGTTCCTCAATGCATTCCTCAAACTTCTTGGTGTCCGTGACAAGAATCTGTTGCTCTGGCAACCATTTGCCGGGTATGATGACTGCCTGCAGTCCGGTAATTGTAATGGCCTTGGAGGGAAGTCCTGGGGCAGTCCTCTCCCCCTTGCGATCTGCCAGGCAGAGCTGTGTATGCCCATCTCAGGCAAATGTTCTCCAAGGACAGCGATGAGCGTGTGCGTCCCTTCGAGTGGCCCACCTGGTGTGTGCCAGGAGAAGAGGACCGCGCGGACGCGCTCTTGAGCCCCCTCACGCAAGAGGAGGTGCTCGCACGCCTGAGAAGGACACACAGCTCTGCGCCGGGTCCCGATGGTGTCACCTATGGGAATCTGAAGAAGATCGACCCAAAGGCCTCCATGCGGTCTTCTCCCCCCTCGCTATTTCGAACGCATCAGCCCCATTTTCGAACGGAATAGCAACGTCCACTATTACGATGTTTTTATTCCGTTCGTCGCGCCATACCAGGTCCGGCCTGAGAGCCGCTATGTCCTCGGCGACTCCTTCCACGCGACAGTTCACCCTGGGGGTCCCCAGACGTGAACCAGCTTTGGCTAGGCGTTCCATCACAGTGTTGTGTCTCTGCTGCATTGCGTTGGAGTGGTGCATGCAGTGACACAACACGTGTGGGATGCTCTCCAGCTGGTATCCACAGACCCGGCACCGCTTGTCTCCACTGCCCCATCGGATCGCTCCATTTAGTGGGAGGACGCCAAGTCGTGCTCTGTGGATAAACCGCCAGTCAGCAAACCTTGTGAAACTTCCATTTCGTATAAATGCGTTGCTGACTGGGGTTAGCGTGGAGAGCTTCGCCACCTTCCCCTGGTCGGGTTTGTTAAGGAGGATGGTCAGGAACTCTTCCTGAGCTGCGCATCTGAGGCGTTGGATGAGTAGGGCTCTGGAGTTCGAGTCGATGGTTACTGGTCGGTTTCTTTGGCCTCTGCATTCGACCAGTAACTCATCTCCTCTCCAGGCCCATCGCACTGCCAGATGCACAGCTTGCCTTTTGGTGGCCATCCTCACCCTCGACCAGAATCCGGCGTCGCCAAAGCTGGCTGTCTCCCCAGATAGAGCGGAGCCTGAGAGAAAGTGGGCCATCTCGTCACCGGATGGCTCCCGGTTTATTTTGCGTTTTACCGCTTCTCTCAGGCCCTCTCTTGCGATCTGGGGGACGACCTCACCAGGGCAGGACATCATTCGATGTGCCTGGGCGATGGTTAGCACATCAGCAAGGATAGCGAAAGGTAGTATTCCCGCTCCTCCTTTTCTCAATCGGGTGAATACTACCTCCCCGCTTGCCCTCTGTGGCAGATACAGCCATTTTTTTATATGTTTTTTTATGACTGTATCTAAATGACGCAGCGGAGCCCGCAGTATGGCGCCGCTCCGTAGCACGAAGTCAAGCTTCGGTGCCACGTAGGTGCGGACTGCGTCAATTTTTTGCCACGGGGCGAGCAGCGAGCCGTCTATCCTCGCGATGTCCCCGACTATCGCTTCCATCGCTGCCCTGGGTGTTTGGTCCACGTCGAGACCCACGGGGATGCCGAGATACTCATAGGCATCACCCTCCGTCATTGCCGGTAGTGGCGTGCCGCGGACGAGGAAGCCGGTCTGAACTGCCCTCCGCAAGGATTTCTTCCCAGTGAGGTGCAGGGTCGCGCACTTCTTGGGATGGAAGTTCAGACCGGCTTCTATTGCGGCGTCGTCCGCGGCACGTAGCACGCAGCAAGGACCTCATCTCCTCTCGCTCGCAATAAGCACCAGATCATCGGCATATGCCAGCGTGCTTATGCGGCTCCCCGTAGAGCAGGTACCCCGCATTGATGGTTTTGATTTTGCGAAGTACCCGCTCTATTGCCATATTGAAGAGGATAGGGCTGGCTGGGCATCCCTGTCTGACTCCAGCTTCGATCTAGTTTTTATTTGGCGCGCACAACACAATCAAGAATATAAAGCAAATATGCTGTTACAGAGCTCTTCAAAATAATGTTATTAAATTTTAATATGCAATCAAAATCCAAATACCTTACAAATTTCACTTTTAGTATGCTTTTAATTGTTATTAATGTATATAATAATCAATATTTAATAATCGGTTGGTCCTGTAAATCTGTTGGATCCTCTTCGCTGCGTTTGCCAGTGTTTGGGGTCCGCGCCTACCCTGTGAGGTGGGCACGCCACCTCCTGTGGGCGAGTCGGTAGGCTGGTTCGCGGCCGCCATTTCAGACAGGCCGGCGACGGCCCTCAGCAGGTCCTCACTGGTGGCCGCGGCATTGGCCGTCAGGCAGATTGCAGTCCTGCTGGGGGCGGCTCTGGGTACGTCTGTGTGGGTTGGGGGGGGGTGTGTTGGGCTATTGAGTGATGCGATGGTTATTTCTGGTGGAGGTGGTACTGGGCTATTGCGAGTTGGTGATGAGATGATTATTACCGGTGGGGGGCGTGCTGGGCTATTGACAGTGGATGTAGGGCTGATTATTTCCGGGGTGGTTTGTGTGGTTTGTGCGATCGATGCAGCATTGCGCCCAGTTCTGTTATGGATTTTGATTGAATTGTTCGCAAGGTGAGAGCAAGAGATATGCAATTGATGGCAAGCTTGGGCACCACCATCTCCTCATGCACGAAGGCAAACTCTTGCAGTCGCTTTTCCAGATATTGAAAGTTCACTTCACGTTCATCGATCAGATCACGATATCCACAATGTCCAAGGGAGATCAATGTCATAAATACATCGAGCGTTTGGGAGCTACTCCCACGACCGGCATAGCTGTTTGCCAGCTGCTTCAATAGCTGCACATCGCTGCTGGCCACAATGGCGCCACCAACAGGCAGGCACTAGCAGATTCTTATCTGTACTCTGGACAAAGTAATCGATACGTCCCTGACTCTGTGCCATCTCCAGTTGTTGGCAGAGTGCAGTGCTCTGCAGTCCATAGGCATTGTTAACCAAGTGAGGCAGCGCCATGGACTTGGCTAGCTCCGCTATTTGCAGTATATTGTCGCAGTTGCGAGGTGCAAAGCAGCTTGTTGTCGTGTACAGGCAGAGTATGTTCGATGCGCCAAGTTCCTCAATGCATTCCTCAAACTTCTTGGTGTCCGTGACAAGAATCTGTTGCTCTGGCAACCATTTGCCGGGTATGATGACTGCCTGCAGTCCGGTAATTGTAATGGCCTTGGAGGGAAGTCCTGGGGCAGTCCTCTCCCCCTTGCGATCTGCCAGGCAGAGCTGTGTATGCCCATCTCAGGCAAATGTTCTCCAAGGACAGCGATGAGCGTGTGCGTCCCTTCGAGTGGCCCACCTGGTGTGTGCCAGGAGAAGAGGACCGCGCGGACGCGCTCTTGAGCCCCCTCACGCAAGAGGAGGTGCTCGCACGCCTGAGAAGGACACACAGCTCTGCGCCGGGTCCCGATGGTGTCACCTATGGGAATCTGAAGAAGATCGACCCAAAGGCCTCCATGCGGTCTTCTCCCCCCTCGCTATTTCGAACGCATCAGCCCCATTTTCGAACGGAATAGCAACGTCCACTATTACGATGTTTTTATTCCGTTCGTCGCGCCATACCAGGTCCGGCCTGAGAGCCGCTATGTCCTCGGCGACTCCTTCCACGCGACAGTTCACCCTGGGGGTCCCCAGACGTGAACCAGCTTTGGCTAGGCGTTCCATCACAGTGTTGTGTCTCTGCTGCATTGCGTTGGAGTGGTGCATGCAGTGACACAACACGTGTGGGATGCTCTCCAGCTGGTATCCACAGACCCGGCACCGCTTGTCTCCACTGCCCCATCGGATCGCTCCATTTAGTGGGAGGACGCCAAGTCGTGCTCTGTGGATAAACCGCCAGTCAGCAAACCTTGTGAAACTTCCATTTCGTATAAATGCGTTGCTGACTGGGGTTAGCGTGGAGAGCTTCGCCACCTTCCCCTGGTCGGGTTTGTTAAGGAGGATGGTCAGGAACTCTTCCTGAGCTGCGCATCTGAGGCGTTGGATGAGTAGGGCTCTGGAGTTCGAGTCGATGGTTACTGGTCGGTTTCTTTGGCCTCTGCATTCGACCAGTAACTCATCTCCTCTCCAGGCCCATCGCACTGCCAGATGCACAGCTTGCCTTTTGGTGGCCATCCTCACCCTCGACCAGAATCCGGCGTCGCCAAAGCTGGCTGTCTCCCCAGATAGAGCGGAGCCTGAGAGAAAGTGGGCCATCTCGTCACCGGATGGCTCCCGGTTTATTTTGCGTTTTACCGCTTCTCTCAGGCCCTCTCTTGCGATCTGGGGGACGACCTCACCAGGGCAGGACATCATTCGATGTGCCTGGGCGATGGTTAGCACATCAGCAAGGATAGCGAAAGGTAGTATTCCCGCTCCTCCTTTTCTCAATCGGGTGAATACTACCTCCCCGCTTGCCCTCTGTGGCAGATACAGCCATTTTTTTATATGTTTTTTTATGACTGTATCTAAATGACGCAGCGGAGCCCGCAGTATGGCGCCGCTCCGTAGCACGAAGTCAAGCTTCGGTGCCACGTAGGTGCGGACTGCGTCAATTTTTTGCCACGGGGCGAGCAGCGAGCCGTCTATCCTCGCGATGTCCCCGACTATCGCTTCCATCGCTGCCCTGGGTGTTTGGTCCACGTCGAGACCCACGGGGATGCCGAGATACTCATAGGCATCACCCTCCGTCATTGCCGGTAGTGGCGTGCCGCGGACGAGGAAGCCGGTCTGAACTGCCCTCCGCAAGGATTTCTTCCCAGTGAGGTGCAGGGTCGCGCACTTCTTGGGATGGAAGTTCAGACCGGCTTCTATTGCGGCGTCGTCCGCGGCACGTAGCACGCAGCAAGGACCTCATCTCCTCTCGCTCGCAATAAGCACCAGATCATCGGCATATGCCAGCGTGCTTATGCGGCTCCCGTAGAGCAGGTACCCCGCATTGATGGTTTTGATTTTGCGAAGTACCCGCTCTATTGCCATATTGAAGAGGATAGGGCTGGCTGGGCATCCCTGTCTGACTCCAGCTTCGATCTAGTTTTTATTTGGCGCGCACAACACAATCAAGAATATAAAGCAAATATGCTGTTACAGAGCTCTTCAAAATAATGTTATTAAATTTTAATATGCAATCAAAATCCAAATACCTTACAAATTTCACTTTTAGTATGCTTTTAATTGTTATTAATGTATATAATAATCAATATTTAATAATCGGTTGGTCCTGTAAATCTGTTGGATCCTCTTCGCTGCGTCTGCCAGTGTTTGGGGTCCGCGCCTACCCTGTGAGGTGGGCACGCCACCTCCTGTGGGCGAGTCGGTAGGCTGGTTCGCGGCCGCCATTTCAGACAGGCCGGCGACGGCCCTCAGCAGGTCCTCACTGGTGGCCGCGGCATTGGCCGTCAGGCAGATTGCAGTCCTGCTGGGGGCGGCTCTGGGTACGTCTGTGTGGGTTGGGGGGGGGTGTGTTGGGCTATTGAGTGATGCGATGGTTATTTCTGGTGGAGGTGGTACTGGGCTATTGCGAGTTGGTGATGAGATGATTATTACCGGTGGGGGGCGTGCTGGGCTATTGACAGTGGATGTAGGGCTGATTATTTCCGGGGTGGTTTGTGTGGTTTGTGCGATCGATGCAGCATTGCGCCCAGTTCTGTTATGGATTTTGATTGAATTGTTCGCAAGGTGAGAGCAAGAGATATGCAATTGATGGCAAGCTTGGGCACCACCATCTCCTCATGCACGAAGGCAAACTCTTGCAGTCGCTTTTCCAGATATTGAAAGTTCACTTCACGTTCATCGATCAGATCACGATATCCACAATGTCCAAGGGAGATCAATGTCATAAATACATCGAGCGTTTGGGAGCTACTCCCACGACCGGCATAGCTGTTTGCCAGCTGCTTCAATAGCTGCACATCGCTGCTGGCCACAATGGCGCCACCAACAGGCAGGCACTAGCAGATTCTTATCTGTACTCTGGACAAAGTAATCGATACGTCCCTGACTCTGTGCCATCTCCAGTTGTTGGCAGAGTGCAGTGCTCTGCAGTCCATAGGCATTGTTAACCAAGTGAGGCAGCGCCATGGACTTGGCTAGCTCCGCTATTTGCAGTATATTGTCGCAGTTGCGAGGTGCAAAGCAGCTTGTTGTCGTGTACAGGCAGAGTATGTTCGATGCGCCAAGTTCCTCAATGCATTCCTCAAACTTCTTGGTGTCCGTGACAAGAATCTGTTGCTCTGGCAACCATTTGCCGGGTATGATGACTGCCTGCAGTCCGGTAATTGTAATGGCCTTGGAGGGAAGTCCTGGGGCAGTCCTCTCCCCCTTGCGATCTGCCAGGCAGAGCTGTGTATGCCCATCTCAGGCAAATGTTCTCCAAGGACAGCGATGAGCGTGTGCGTCCCTTCGAGTGGCCCACCTGGTGTGTGCCAGGAGAAGAGGACCGCGCGGACGCGCTCTTGAGCCCCCTCACGCAAGAGGAGGTGCTCGCACGCCTGAGAAGGACACACAGCTCTGCGCCGGGTCCCGATGGTGTCACCTATGGGAATCTGAAGAAGATCGACCCAAAGGCCTCCATGCGGTCTTCTCCCCCCTCGCTATTTCGAACGCATCAGCCCCATTTTCGAACGGAATAGCAACGTCCACTATTACGATGTTTTTATTCCGTTCGTCGCGCCATACCAGGTCCGGCCTGAGAGCCGCTATGTCCTCGGCGACTCCTTCCACGCGACAGTTCACCCTGGGGGTCCCCAGACGTGAACCAGCTTTGGCTAGGCGTTCCATCACAGTGTTGTGTCTCTGCTGCATTGCGTTGGAGTGGTGCATGCAGTGACACAACACGTGTGGGATGCTCTCCAGCTGGTATCCACAGACCCGGCACCGCTTGTCTCCACTGCCCCATCGGATCGCTCCATTTAGTGGGAGGACGCCAAGTCGTGCTCTGTGGATAAACCGCCAGTCAGCAAACCTTGTGAAACTTCCATTTCGTATAAATGCGTTGCTGACTGGGGTTAGCGTGGAGAGCTTCGCCACCTTCCCCTGGTCGGGTTTGTTAAGGAGGATGGTCAGGAACTCTTCCTGAGCTGCGCATCTGAGGCGTTGGATGAGTAGGGCTCTGGAGTTCGAGTCGATGGTTACTGGTCGGTTTCTTTGGCCTCTGCATTCGACCAGTAACTCATCTCCTCTCCAGGCCCATCGCACTGCCAGATGCACAGCTTGCCTTTTGGTGGCCATCCTCACCCTCGACCAGAATCCGGCGTCGCCAAAGCTGGCTGTCTCCCCAGATAGAGCGGAGCCTGAGAGAAAGTGGGCCATCTCGTCACCGGATGGCTCCCGGTTTATTTTGCGTTTTACCGCTTCTCTCAGGCCCTCTCTTGCGATCTGGGGGACGACCTCACCAGGGCAGGACATCATTCGATGTGCCTGGGCGATGGTTAGCACATCAGCAAGGATAGCGAAAGGTAGTATTCCCGCTCCTCCTTTTCTCAATCGGGTGAATACTACCTCCCCGCTTGCCCTCTGTGGCAGATACAGCCATTTTTTTATATGTTTTTTTATGACTGTATCTAAATGACGCAGCGGAGCCCGCAGTATGGCGCCGCTCCGTAGCACGAAGTCAAGCTTCGGTGCCACGTAGGTGCGGACTGCGTCAATTTTTTTGCCACGGGGCGAGCAGCGAGCCGTCTATCCTCGCGATGTCCCCGACTATCGCTTCCATCGCTGCCCTGGGTGTTTGGTCCACGTCGAGACCCACGGGGATGCCGAGATACTCATAGGCATCACCCTCCGTCATTGCCGGTAGTGGCGTGCCGCGGACGAGGAAGCCGGTCTGAACTGCCCTCCGCAAGGATTTCTTCCCAGTGAGGTGCAGGGTCGCGCACTTCTTGGGATGGAAGTTCAGACCGGCTTCTATTGCGGCGTCGTCCGCGGCACGTAGCACGCAGCAAGGACCTCATCTCCTCTCGCTCGCAATAAGCACCAGATCATCGGCATATGCCAGCGTGCTTATGCGGCTCCCGTAGAGCAGGTACCCCGCATTGATGGTTTTGATTTTGCGAAGTACCCGCTCTATTGCCATATTGAAGAGGATAGGGCTGGCTGGGCATCCCTGTCTGACTCCAGCTTCGATCTAGTTTTTATTTGGCGCGCACAACACAATCAAGAATATAAAGCAAATATGCTGTTACAGAGCTCTTCAAAATAATGTTATTAAATTTTAATATGCAATCAAAATCCAAATACCTTACAAATTTCACTTTTAGTATGCTTTTAATTGTTATTAATGTATATAATAATCAATATTTAATAATCGGTTGGTCCTGTAAATCTGTTGGATCCTCTTCGCTGCGTCTGCCAGTGTTTGGGGTCCGCGCCTACCCTGTGAGGTGGGCACGCCACCTCCTGTGGGCGAGTCGGTAGGCTGGTTCGCGGCCGCCATTTCAGACAGGCCGGCGACGGCCCTCAGCAGGTCCTCACTGGTGGCCGCGGCATTGGCCGTCAGGCAGATTGCAGTCCTGCTGGGGGGCGGCTCTGGGTACGTCTGTGTGGGTTGGGGGGGGGTGTGTTGGGCTATTGAGTGATGCGATGGTTATTTCTGGTGGAGGTGGTACTGGGCTATTGCGAGTTGGTGATGAGATGATTATTACCGGTGGGGGGCGTGCTGGGCTATTGACAGTGGATGTAGGGCTGATTATTTCCGGGGTGGTTTGTGTGGTTTGTGCGATCGATGCAGCATTGCGCCCAGTTCTGTTATGGATTTTGATTGAATTGTTCGCAAGGTGAGAGCAAGAGATATGCAATTGATGGCAAGCTTGGGCACCACCATCTCCTCATGCACGAAGGCAAACTCTTGCAGTCGCTTTTCCAGATATTGAAAGTTCACTTCACGTTCATCGATCAGATCACGATATCCACAATGTCCAAGGGAGATCAATGTCATAAATACATCGAGCGTTTGGGAGCTACTCCCACGACCGGCATAGCTGTTTGCCAGCTGCTTCAATAGCTGCACATCGCTGCTGGCCACAATGGCGCCACCAACAGGCAGGCACTAGCAGATTCTTATCTGTACTCTGGACAAAGTAATCGATACGTCCCTGACTCTGTGCCATCTCCAGTTGTTGGCAGAGTGCAGTGCTCTGCAGTCCATAGGCATTGTTAACCAAGTGAGGCAGCGCCATGGACTTGGCTAGCTCCGCTATTTGCAGTATATTGTCGCAGTTGCGAGGTGCAAAGCAGCTTGTTGTCGTGTACAGGCAGAGTATGTTCGATGCGCCAAGTTCCTCAATGCATTCCTCAAACTTCTTGGTGTCCGTGACAAGAATCTGTTGCTCTGGCAACCATTTGCCGGGTATGATGACTGCCTGCAGTCCGGTAATTGTAATGGCCTTGGAGGGAAGTCCTGGGGCAGTCCTCTCCCCCTTGCGATCTGCCAGGCAGAGCTGTGTATGCCCATCTCAGGCAAATGTTCTCCAAGGACAGCGATGAGCGTGTGCGTCCCTTCGAGTGGCCCACCTGGTGTGTGCCAGGAGAAGAGGACCGCGCGGACGCGCTCTTGAGCCCCCTCACGCAAGAGGAGGTGCTCGCACGCCTGAGAAGGACACACAGCTCTGCGCCGGGTCCCGATGGTGTCACCTATGGGAATCTGAAGAAGATCGACCCAAAGGCCTCCATGCGGTCTTCTCCCCCCTCGCTATTTCGAACGCATCAGCCCCATTTTCGAACGGAATAGCAACGTCCACTATTACGATGTTTTTATTCCGTTCGTCGCGCCATACCAGGTCCGGCCTGAGAGCCGCTATGTCCTCGGCGACTCCTTCCACGCGACAGTTCACCCTGGGGGTCCCCAGACGTGAACCAGCTTTGGCTAGGCGTTCCATCACAGTGTTGTGTCTCTGCTGCATTGCGTTGGAGTGGTGCATGCAGTGACACAACACGTGTGGGATGCTCTCCAGCTGGTATCCACAGACCCGGCACCGCTTGTCTCCACTGCCCCATCGGATCGCTCCATTTAGTGGGAGGACGCCAAGTCGTGCTCTGTGGATAAACCGCCAGTCAGCAAACCTTGTGAAACTTCCATTTCGTATAAATGCGTTGCTGACTGGGGTTAGCGTGGAGAGCTTCGCCACCTTCCCCTGGTCGGGTTTGTTAAGGAGGATGGTCAGGAACTCTTCCTGAGCTGCGCATCTGAGGCGTTGGATGAGTAGGGCTCTGGAGTTCGAGTCGATGGTTACTAGTCGGTTTCTTTGGCCTCTGCATTCGACCAGTAACTCATCTCCTCTCCAGGCCCATCGCACTGCCAGATGCACAGCTTGCCTTTTGGTGGCCATCCTCACCCTCGACCAGAATCCGGCGTCGCCAAAGCTGGCTGTCTCCCCAGATAGAGCGGAGCCTGAGAGAAAGTGGGCCATCTCGTCACCGGATGGCTCCCGGTTTATTTTGCGTTTTACCGCTTCTCTCAGGCCCTCTCTTGCGATCTGGGGGACGACCTCACCAGGGCAGGACATCATTCGATGTGCCTGGGCGATGGTTAGCACATCGGCAAGGATAGCGGAAGGTAGTATTCCCGCTCCTCCTTTTCTCAATCGGGTGAATACTACCTCCCCGCTTGCCCTCTGTGGCAGATACAGCCATTTTTTTATATGTTTTTTTATGACTGTATCTAAATGACGCAGCGGAGCCCGCAGTATGGCGCCGCTCCGTAGCACGAAGTCAAGCTTCGGTGCCACGAAGGTGCGGACTGCGTCAATTTTTTGCCACGGGGCGAGCAGCGAGCCGTCTATCCTCGCGATGTCCCCGACTATCGCTTCCATCGCTGCCCTGGGTGTTTGGTCCACGTCGAGACCCACGGGGATGCCGAGATACTCATAGGCATCACCCTCCGTCATTGCCGGTAGTGGCGTGCCGCGGACGAGGAAGCCGGTCTGAACTGCCCTCCGCAAGGATTTCTTCCCAGTGAGGTGCAGGGTCGCGCACTTCTTGGGATTGAAGTTCAGACCGGCTTCTATTGCGGCGTCGTCCGCGGCACGTAGCACGCAGCAAGGACCTCATCTCCTCTCGCTCGCAATAAGCACCAGATCATCGGCATATGCCAGCGTGCTTATGCGGCTCCCGTAGAGCAGGTACCCCGCATTGATGGTTTTAATTTTGCGAAGTACCCGCTCTATTGCCATGTTGAAGAGGATAGGGCTGGCTGGGCATCCCTGTCTGACTCCAGCTTCGATCTAGTTTTTATTTGGCGCGCACAACACAATCAAGAATAAAAAGCAAATATGCTGTTACAGAGCTCTTCAAAATAATGTTATTAAATTTTAATATGCAATCAAAATCCAAATACCTTACAAATTTCACTTTTAGTATGCTTTTAATTGTTATTCATGTAATCTGGCAACCCAGTCGGTACCGATCGAGTGGACAGCCCTTTTTAAAACTAACACAATAATCGATAGTCATAGTCAAGACACGAAGTCGTCAGTAATAAAAAATAGAAAAAGCCACAGTCGCGCTGCACGCGACAGTGGGATACCCTTCGACCTATGTTCCGGTGTAGTTTAATTTGTTAAATTCATACACATATACAAATGCGCGTGCTTTTAAATTACTGCCGACAGATGGCGCTCGCGCCTTGCTCTCGCCCGCCTCCCTTGTTAGCTGATACATGCTCTTGGTTTTATGCACATACTTTCTTAAATAACTTCTGTGTTTATTGTCCGATCGGATTGCAATTTCGAGACTACGTAGATATTTTAATGAGCTTAGTATATGTTGAAGTCAGAAAGTTGTATCTTTTAGACAGCGCTTACAAATTAAGTTCAAAAACTAAATTATTGATTTTCGGGGGCGGTGGGCGTGGCACCTAACATTTGAAATAAACTTGATCAGCTTATAGTACACAGGAGTCTTTCTGCCAAATTTGGTAACTCCAGCTTTTATAATAGCTGAGATCTGTGCGTTCACACAGACAGACGGACAGACAGACAGACATGGCTCAATCGACTCGGCTTGTGATCCTGAGCAAGAATATATATACTTTATGGGGTCTCCGACGCCTCCTTCTTCCTGTTACATACATTTGCACAAAGTTAGTATACCCTTTTTGACCATTTTCAATGGTCGAAGGGTATAAAAAGTTGTGAATAAAGCCGAAAGTTGAAGCCGCACAAAGCATCACAAATATTAAGTTGTTAAATTACCTAATCAAACACTAAAACACCAATACCTAAATATAATTATCTTATTCTTAAAACTATTGAAATAAAACTTATATGATTTAAAATACATCTTAAATCTTACATTCATGTATTTAATAATCAATATAAATTATATTTAATTATATTTAACTTTTTTGGGACATTCCCATGCGGTCAGCGTACTAGCACTAAGCAATGAACATATAGGGTAGAGGTGGGCGCGGGCCGTGCTTTTTTTCGTGGCCCGCGGGCTTTTGCCAAAAAAAACGTGCTCGTGCCTAAAAATCGAGTTTCGTTCGAGCCCGGAGGCCCGCAAAAGCCCGAAGGCCCGCAAAAGCCCGGAGGCCCGCAAAATCGAACCGCACAATCGGTGGGACTCGTGATATGATAGTTTTCAATGTTTCAGATATTTATCGCCTTGTGCCCATCACTTTTGCTACCAAATTGCACATCACTTATATAAAATATCAGTGAAGTGAAGGCATATACAATGTCGCGACAGGAAATACAAAATTCAATTGATATCAAAAGTGATAAAACTAAATTAATTCCAAATAACAAAGGGCGCAGTAATGTGTGGCAAACATTCGATTTAATCGAATTCAACAATAAAATAGTTGATTTTGTATGCTGCCGCGAATGCAAGAACGTAATTGCATATGCATCTAGGCATGGAACGGGCACACTCACCCGACAAAAATTTTATTTTTAAATAAGAACTTGCCATAAGTTATGTTTAAAAACCTGTTATTATTAATAAGTATTGGACTTAACTAAATTTCTTTGTATATTACATACTATAAATTAAAAAAATTGCATGGGTTTTTTTTTGTTGAAATTTTCGTGTTTGGCTTGGGCCGGGCCGTGCTTTTTCAAAAAAAATCGTGCGGGCCTCGTGCTTTTTTTTGGGACTAGGTTTCGTGCTCGTGCCGGGCCGGGCCTCAAAAAGTAGGCCCGCGCCCACCTCTAATATAGTGTACTCAAACAGCGAAAAGTACTTGCCCAGTGGTCTTCGGATTAGTATGACCGGGGGGCCGGGGGGCCCGCAGCGTTTCGTAACATGTATGTAACATTTCGTAACATGTCGTAACATCTCGTAACATGTCTGTGACATAACGTAACATGTCGAATTATGTCGTAACATGTATGTAACATGTCGTAACATGTCGTTACACGTTGTTACATGTCGTAACATGTATGTAACATGTCGTAACATGTCGTAACATGTATGTAACATGTCGTAACAGGCCTGTAACATGTCGCAACATGTCGTAACATGACTGTAACATGTCGTAACATGTCGTAACATGTCGTAACATGTCGTAACATGTATGTAACATGTCGTAACATGTCGTAACATGTCGTAACATGTCGTAACATGTCGTAACATGTCGTAACATGTCGTAACATGTTGTAACATGTCGTAACATGTCGTAACATGTCGTAACATGTCGTAACATGTCGTAACATGTTGTAACATGTCGTAACATGTCGTAACATGTCGTTACACGTTGTAACATGTCGCAACATGTCGTAACATGACTGTAACATGTCGTAACATGTCGTAACATGTGGTGGTATAAAACTTTAGTATTTTAGGTAGGTATAGTGTTTTTGGAGTTGGTGATTCTTTAATAATAATATGAGTTAGTATATTGTATCAAATATTTTTCATTAATTTCAAGTCAAAAACACGTTTTCTAAAATTTGAAGTCAAAAATTTTATTTTTCTTATATATAAAATTTTCGATTTTTTCAAGTCAAAAATTTTTTTTTTGTTTATATCAAATTTTCGATTTAAATCGATTTGAATCGATTTTTTGAAAACAAATCGATTCAGATTTCAAATTTAAATTTGTTTTTGTATTTATTATTTAGTTGGGCCGAATCCCGGCGGTACTGCAATACCGGGCCAACCCGTGACAGAGGTGGAGCAAGCCCCTAGCACTCCGTCTATTTCCAAAAATCAGTTTAACATTTGTTGCTCCCCAATGGGGAGACTATCAGATGTTAAGCTGATAAGAACAGATACTACACTTTGATCTTAGCCATGTGGCCGAGAAGCGATAACTTTAGCTCCAAAATGGAGCCTTAGTCAACAGTTTGGGGCTAGAACCAGTTAAGAATTGTTAGAAATTTTTCTGAAAAAAAAATTTTTTTTTCGTCATGCATACCCAGTGGTGGTGAGTCACGAGAGAGCAAGACCCGCAGTGTTATAATGTGCGCTCTCTTTTCTTGTTATTATAAACGAGAGAAATACATTTTGGTGGTTGTTTTTGTTGCGCTCTCAACTGTGTGCTGTGAGACGTTCAACAACAAAAACAAAAACAAATTTTTTTTCAACATGAGTACTCACTGGTACTGAGTCAACGACAGTAGTATTATGATATGCGCTTTATTTTCTTGTGTTTATGAATAAGAGAAACACTGTTTGATAGTTGTTTTGGTTGCGCTCTGCACTGTGTGCTGTGAGATGTTTAACGACAAAACCAAACAAAAATTTGCCTTTCTGTATGTATGTATATATGTTCATATGTATGTATATATGTACATAAAAATTCGCATCAGTGCTGCCAGAATTTTTAAGCAAGGAATAAGCAAATTATATTAATATTTATACCTGCTGCAAGGGTTGTTGTGCTTTCTCAAATCTTATAGAAAATCTGTTAAAAAAGTTTACAGACATTAAATTCAATTTAATTTTCTAACAAATAACTAAGCGTTATAGTTATTGTATAATATTGCGTGTTTTACTAAACAACATTATCTAAAATACATAAATATGTATGTATCTTAAGTATTGTCAGATAAATTACTACTTTGAGCCAGTCTGTAAACACTGTAACATACATACAGACAGTCTTTACTCAAATAACATGTACATGTACATATGTATGTATGTATGTATAAAGAGTTACTTGACAGACTGTATGTATGTATTAACATATGTAGATGCATTTGTATGTATGGCATTTGAGTACATTGCATTTATTAGTGTACATATGTATGTGTATATATGTATATGTTTTTGAATTTGATTTCATGCATACATACATGCATATGTATGTATAATTCGTATGTGTGACTAGATATACATATGTATGTATGTATGTGTGTGTAAATCTTCTTATTCAATACATTGTGTATGTAGATTATATGTACATATGTATTTATAATCGTTTATGTGCTGTCACATTTGTTGTTTTGGTCGCGCTCTGCACTGTGTGCTGTGAGATGTTCAACGACAACAACATGCGCACTCAGTGGTGGTGAGTCAACAATATAGTTGGGCATGGACCGTGTTTTCTTCGTGTCACATCGTGACACAACGGGCACACGCGTGTGTCCATGGGCGTGCGTGTTCGTGTTTAGAAATTCGGCATGAAATAACACGAACACAGTATTTTCCAGTATTTTCCACATCTGGGCAAATCCTTAATGGCCGTAGAAATAGATTGTCAAGTTCTAATCTTGACAAATTGATATTTTTATATAAAAATATGTAATTTATTAATTAAAAGTTAATGTTAAGTTCTTTAATTTTAAGTTATTTTCAAAGAAATATCATGAATTAAAGAATAAAAATCCAAAAAAAATAAGTATAAAATTTCGTGTTTGACCGTGTTAGGAAAATTGTTGAGCGTCTCTGTTAGTGCGTGTTGAAAAATTTAATTTTCGTGTCGTGCTGGGTCGTGCCGAAAAATGACAGTCCATGCCCATCTCTAAGTCAAGTAACTCTTTACACAAATGCACATGTTAATGTAATGCACATATGTATGTATGTATAAAGAGTTACTGGACAGACTGTATGTATGTATTTACATATGTAGTTGCATTTGTATGTATGGCATTTGAGTACATTGCATTTATTAGTGTACATATGTGTATATATGTACATATATGTTTTTATACCCTTCGACCATTGAAAATGGTCAAAAAAGGGTATACTAACTTTTTGCAAATGTATGTAACAGGCAGAAGGAGGCGTGGCAGACCCCATAAAGTATATATATTCTTGCTCAGGATCACTAGCCGAGTCGATTGAGCCATGTCTGTCTGTCTGTCCGGATGTCCGGATGACCAGATGAACACACAGATCTCAGCTATTATAAGAGCTAGAGTTACCAAATTTGGCATGAACATTTCTGTGTAGCCGGCGCAGATCAAGTTTATTTCAAATGTTGGATGCCACGCCCACCGCCCCCGCAAATTAATAATTTAATTTTTGAACTCAATTTATAAGCGCTGTATAAAAGATACAACTTTCTGACTTTAACATATACTAAGCTGATAGTGATATCTACTTATTCTCTAAATTGCATCGGATCGGACAATAAACACAAAAGTTATTTAAGAAAGTATGAGCATAAAACCAAGTGTTTGTGTCAGCTAACAAGGGAGGCGGGCGAGCGAGAAGCGCGAGCGCCATCTGTCGAGAATAATTTCAAAGTATGTGCATATGTATGTATATGTCTACATACATAGGAACATAGGTCGAAGGGTATCCCACTGTCGCGTGCCGCTCGACTGTTGCTCTCGTTTTGAATATGATTTCATGCATACATACATGCATATGTATAATTCGTATGTATGACTAAATATACATATGTATGTATGTATGGGTGTGTATGATTATATGTATGTATTTATAATCGTATATGCGCTTGTCACATTTGTTGTTTTGGTCGCGCTCTGCACTGTGTGCTGTGAGATAGAATTGGGCATGGACCGTGTTTTCTTCGTGTCACATCGTGACACGACGGGCGCACATCTGTGCAAATCCCTTATGACGCTAGGACTAGATTGTTAAGTTCTAATCTTGACAAATTGATATTTTTGTATAAAAATATGTAATATTTTAATTTAAAGTTAATGTTAAGTTCTTTAATTTTAATTTTATTTTCAAAGAAATATCATGAATTAACGAATAAAAATCCAAAAATGTAATACGTATAAAATTTCGTGTTGGATCGTGTTTGGTCGTGTTGGGAAAACTATTGAGCGTGCGTGTTAGTACGTGTTGAAAAATTTAATTTTCGTGTCATGCTGGGTCGTGCCGCAAAATGCCAGTCCATGTCCATCTCTAAGTCAAGTAGCTCCCCTCTAGTACGGCTGGCGGTAGTCGTTGTACTTTCGTCAACGCAGCGTTGGCGTATTTACGGCGAATGCTGAACAGAGTGACAGAGAGAGACGGACGCTCAAATTTGTTTTCTGTTACATAGCGTGTGCAAGGAATAGAAAAGGAATTTAAAAAAAGGGGTATAGTAATCTTCGAACACCCTAACTGCAAAATATTTCACAGCATACCAGTGAAATGCATTGCAATCAGTGTTGCCAACTTTCCAAGACCTGAAATAGCTAAATCACGGTTCAGAAAAAGCTAGAAACCGCTAAAAACAATTTAATATGGGCAAAAAAAAAATAGCTAAACACTTTTATTAAAGTTTTTTTTAGTCTTTATTAAAATTACTCCAAAAATATAGTGGTTTCATCTATATCTGCATAGTTTGCGTCTTCATTTGTATAGCTTTTGTTAGTTCCAATAAGTTTTAGGTAATTTGGAGAAACTGTATAATTGTGGCAGCATTTATTTTCTCTGCGCAAACCATATCTGTAAAAATTACAAAATTATATTATATAATTATCAATTTATAAATAAGTTTACTGCATACAAATTACCTTATGTGCAATAATGAGTTTAAGGTACCAATATGAATTCTGTTCCTCAGTTTTGTTTTAACTATATTCATTTGGCTGAATACACGCTCAACCTCTGCATGGGACCATAGCAATGTCAATAGTTTAATCGCAAAAGATGCCAATTGCAGAAATCTGTAATTGCCTGCTGCATCCTTGTAATTTAATACTTTAGCCCAAAAGCTGACGTCATCTTCATTATTTAACCAATTTATTAAATGAATATTATTATATTGAGTTAAAATTTCAACAATTTCCAACGGGGACATTTTAAAGTGCTCAAGAATTTAAACAATTGGAGACTTCTTGGTACACAATACTTTCTCTACTGAAAAAGCCAATTCGATTTATAAAATAGCCAGAATTCCCGCTAGCCGCTAGATTGCATTTTTTCCCGCATTTCGCAATTGAAAAACGCCAGAACTGACGGGAAAATAGCTAAATTGGCAACACTGGTCAAGAGCCAAGAGACTGAGGCACAGTGGGAAAAAATGGTTATTTGGCGGCAATAACTTTTAACATCTGAAAATATGTTCATTTATAATTTATTGAGTAGATAGATTTAATATTCATATTTCTATTATAATTTGTATATCAAATTTATAATATCGAAAAAAAGTTATGCAACAACTATAATTTATTTTTGTTTATGTTTATGTTTGTACTAATTTTGACCAAATTTATGAGCCAAAACTAAAAAATTCGGAATACATTAGGGATGCCGGAAATATATCAAAATATCGATATATCGAATGATATTTTTTCAAATCGATATATTTATATCGCGATATTGGTTTTGGCGATATATCAAATATGCGATATTTTTTGGGATATAATTCGTCACACATGCATTGGAAGAAGCGACCGCGAACCACGACCACGAGCGTCATTCAAATCAAAGATAATTATATTGATATTAAAAACGGCACAGCCAAGTGGAAAATAAGCGCAAAAACAATAAAAACAAGCGAGAACTCCAGTTACCTCCAGTTACATTAAAAATAGGCACTATAATATATATCTGAAAAAAAAGGTAAGCATTTAAAGAGGCGCGTTTTCTATGCAAATCTGATTTAAAAGTTTGCGTCACATATATGTAGACAATGCGCCATATTTAATTTCAAAATTTAATTTAATTTGTTATTTACAATTATATGTACATGCATACATCATTTTATCGTGGGACGGATATATTTTTGTTGGAATTAAAGAAAAATTTAAAAATATCGGAAATATCTGATATATCGATTTTTTAAAATGATATATATTATATCAAATTGATATTTTTTTAATATCAAAAATATCATCGATACGATATTTTAAAAATTTTCGGCAACCCTAGAATACATCAATATGTATTTACTAAATAAAATTATGCCATAAGTCAAGCCATATGTTTTCGAAGCTATAAAAGTTTCGCCGCAAGATAACCATTTTCGCCCACTGTGCCTCAGTCTCTTGGCTCTCGACGCCGAAACAGGAAATTGACTTCAGGCTGCCAGCGCGCTGGCCGAAGCATTTGCCTGTTGACAAACTTCACAAGCAACGCATACATTCATATGCGAGCTTGTGCATACATAGCACACATACATCGAAACGATGGCTAGCGCAAAGAAATATGCCCATGCTCATCGTTTCGCTGTCGTTGTGCGACTGAGTTGATGCCGCTGTTCGCTGTTTCTGGATTGCTCACCAAAGAGAGCCGATCGCTCTCTTCTGAAACTCTTCGGGCCGGGGGGCCATAATAATCCGAAGACCACTGGGCAAGTACTTTTCGCTGTTTGAGTACTCTATATGTTCATTGCTTAGTGTATAAACAAAATATACCAAGGTCAGCTTAATAGACCAATTTAAAATTGTTAATACAACGTTTTGTTCAATTATTATATATTTCCTTTGCACATAAACTATTTAAAATTTAAATTAGTAGAATAATTCACAAATATATTGACACGATATAAAACTACATAAAATTTCCTTGTCAATAAAAGTACTTATCATGTTCATTAACCCTCTTTCCAAGACGCAAGCCAACACAACAAATTGGTTGATGTCCTTGGGGTAACGACATGGGGTAAAGACTGCATATCAACATATCTCTGTCCTTTAATGACACGATATAAGCATATCAAGCTCCACAGGCAAAAAAAAATGTTGACAAAAAAATAGCGCGATTATTGTATCAATAGTTTTTTGTCTGCAGCGCATTATTTCTCACCTCTTCGAATTTATTTGTTTATGGGATATTCTAATTGCTTGACAATCAACAATGGCGCCATTGTACAGACTGAAAGCGACATATCTACACGCGGAATTATGTCGTTTTAAAAAACAAAATACCTCCGCACGGAAATGTGTCGTTTGTAGATTGGAGTTGATATGTCGCGTGGAGATATGTCGTTACTCCAAGTGGTGCGGAGATTTGTCGTTATCCCGCGGAGATATGTCGCTACACCGATGCCCTGAACCTTAATAGTTTTTGTACTTTTCTGCCAATAGATGTCGTTTTATATGATTATATTTTGTAAGCCAGTGCTGTAAAAGGCAAAATCGGTTTAATATTCTAGTGTTGAACGGAACTGAGCAATGACAAAAACCATGCGGCCATAAATCTAAAGAAATGTACACTGACAATAGCTAACGTCTTTATTGTTGCAAACATGTAACACATTAACAGGTGGCGCTAAGAAATGTTCATATTTCAAATATACCCAGTATTATCATATGTACCCAGGCGGGCGACACAATTGATTTTATGTTCATACTTTCTTGAATAACTTCTGTGTTTATTATCCGATCGGACTTTAATTTGAAGAATACGTTGATTATTCATTCAGCTTAGTATATGTTAAAGTCAGAAAGTTGTACAATTTATACAGCGCTTACAAATTGATTTCAAAAATTAAATTATTGATTTGCGGGGGCGGTGGGCGTGGCACCTAACATTTGAAACAAACTTGATCTGCGCCGAGTACATAGTAAACTTCATTCCAAATTTGCCGTCTCTAGCGTTTATAATAGCTGAGATCTGTATGTTTTTCTGGTCATCCGGACATCCGGACAGACAGACGGACATGGCTCAATCAACTCGGCTAGTGATACTGAGCAAGAATATATATACTTTGTGGGGTCTGCCACGCCTCCTTCTGCCTGTTACATACATTTGCACCAAGTTAGTATACCCTTTTTTGAACATTTTTAATGATCGAAGGGTATAAAAAATGTCGAGAGCATGCAGATAGAAGTGAAGAAAAAATAGACAGGCATTTCGAGGAAAATTTAATTTTTACCAAGGTAGGACAAAAGATGCAATTTTAAGGCTGCTACAGAGTTTGAATTTGTTAATTAAGTAATCCAAGTCTTTTTGTATTAGAAGGAAGTCTTAAATCTACATCCCAGTTTAGAACTCGCAAAGTGATTTATATGCATATTATATACAGCATAATGTGCTTAACTGCCTCACCATGTTTGACTCAAAAAAATGTGCACTTATCCTAAAAATGCACTTAACTTTAGCCATTTCGAAAAATTGATTTGTAAAAAAACTATGTACATGCCATTTATATGGCATTGCCAAGCATAAATGAAAACTATGTACTTGCCATTTATATGGCATTGCCAAGCATAAATGAAAACTATGTACTTGCCATTTATATGGCATTGCCAAGCATAAGTAAACGGTCATGCGCAGTTTGGCACCACGATCAAAACGAACACTATAATCGGTGGCGTCCTTTTCACTTTACTAGCAAAGAGTGACGATCTATAATAACAACGAAAAAATGATGGCGCTTTTGCAAAGTCGTGCAAAAGATGGCGCACTTAACTTATCTATTTGGAAGAGAAAACAATCAAAATTGCAACAAAATTCATGTAGTTATCCTAAAAATGCACTTATATTGAATGCAACTAAATTAATATTTTACAAACAAAATAGCTTTAAAGTATGATAGGGCAGTTATCTGTAATGTGCAGTTAAGTGTTGAGGCAGTTAAGCACATTATAATGTATTTGAATTATTTTTGGATTATTAGCGCAAAAGTTTTTAAAAGGATAAGATCTTTCATAAACTGTCTCGCCATTCTTAAAATTTAAAGTAAGTCGTACCTCTTTTTATCTAAATAGTATTGGTTAATAAAGTTAAAGAAAAGGTTTACTTAAGGTTTATTACCATTGCTTTCTAATTATATATAAATCAAGTAATGTTCTTTTTTTTTCAAGTTCCGTTACGATTATTCCAACGTCTACGCATTGTTGTTGTAGAATGGAATGTGTATAAGGAAAAAAACGATATGTTGCAAATGCAAATCCAACATCTCGATCACAGCTTGGGGAGGTTGGTTAAAAATAATGGGAGCGGATCCCTGTCAAGCGCTGCCAGGACTTGGTGAATTCTATGCCTTGCAGATGCCAGGCCGTAATAACAAATAATGGGTACACAACTAAGTACTAAGCCAAGCAAACAAATTAAAATAGTTTTTTGGACTTAAACAATGTTTTTTTCAACTAATTCCACTGTTCTCATTACTCACTGCTATTTTTATAAACAGCACTTTTTTGTTTAAATTAATAATGTAAAAAAAATTAAAAACATTTTGAATAGTAAATTGATTTGTTTTTGTTTAAAATAATCACAAAGTTAAAACAAATTTAAATTTGTGAACATTCATTTACTTTTTGATATATAAAATTAAGTTGAAAGTTGAAGCTCATGAGCACTGCTATTTTTGTGAACACAGCTGTATATATACAACAGAAAAAGTCTGATGTTGTGAATTTGGTTGCAATATCTTGACAAATAACAAAAATCGGCTGATTGTTTGTAGGGCATCTTATTGATATATGAATCCAATCCGGCTCCTTCCGACTTATTTACAGCGTGCAGCAATAAAGAAGCACTCCCCACATTCGTTTAACATAGGCTTAACATAGTTATCGTGTTATATGAGTATCGATATACATAGGCTAAATATAGTCATCGTGTTATATAAGTATCGATATATCAGTGTAACCCTCTACCAGCCTACTACAAGTTAGATATGTTAGATAAGTTAACTTTAAATGTTGACTTCCCACTGCCTTGTACACCTAATGGGGTCGGAAATGAATTCTAATTGTGCTGAATTTGCTGTTGAAAAATATTATTAGTATGGCAGGTCGAAGGATGTATATTATCTAAGTATTATATGTATTATCTTAGTATCGGATGCGCTCAACTATTCTAAATTATTCGACATAGTCAGATCGAAATGGAGTTTGCAAATTAGATATAAACCTTCATGCTGGAATTGTGGGTTCACAGATAAACTGTCAGAGTAGGCAGTCATGATATGGACCAGGAATATATACAGTATATATAAATATAATATATACATATAATGTAAAGTTTTAAACTTAATTTTATATATCAAAATGTAAATGAATGTTCACAAATTTAATTTTGTTTTAACTTTGTGATTATTTTAAACAAAAACAAATCAATTAAAAAATAATAACATTACTTGATTGCATTTTTTGCACTTTTTTTTTTGTGAACACAGCTGTATATGTATGTATGTACATCCTGCCTGAGCGAAACATAACCCACACAGCCAAGGCTCACGCACACAGGAACAGGAATTGTATATTTACCCTACATCAAGGCATTGAGATTTATATCAAAAGTTCTTATCACATGTCAATTTAGTTCCACTCGGCAGGCTGATTCCGAGCGAAGTGACGCGTCGCAGAATGTGGAGTGCGGAGTGCGGAGCTGAATACCGAATGCAGAATCCGGTATACGGTATACAGAATACAGAGTGCAAAGCCAAACGGGATCAGCTGTTATTTTTCACGTTGCGGTTCGTTCGACTCGAAAATTAATGACACTCAAATGAAATGTGGAAAGTGATGCTGTCAACAACACTTGCTGGATTTAAGACATTCGTAACAATGTGAATTGAGCTCAGCGTCACAGACCACGACCCCAACCCCGCTACCATAATACAGTTAAAGAGAAGTGTGTGTGTTTTAACTACATCATATATATTTGGTAACTCGGAACAAAGATATTAACATTTTAATGTTTTACAATTGCCATAAAAATATGTCTTTACTGAACGAAAGGATTTTCTTAAAGCAGGCACCGTAACGGTTATGAGGTTTATGCATAAAAATCATTTTTAACGATTATTTTTTGATTTTTATCATAAAAAACTTGGAATAATGATTATTTTTGATTTTTATTATAAAAGTTTAATTTAATGATTAATTACAAAATTTTTTTATTTTTTAAATTTAATTAATTAATTTTTTAATTAATTTTTTAATTAATTATTTTAACGGTTATCAAACACTTTTATTTTAAAAGTCTTTAAAAGACTTTTACAGAAGACTTTTATTATAAAAGTCACTCAAAGACTTTTAAATCAAAAACATTTTAAAAAAGTCTTGTCAAAAATAAATGCCTCAGATTAAAATAATAAAAGTCTCTTTGCATTTAAATTGGTTCTGTCGGACTTAGCACACAATCTATCTACCGATATGTTTAAAAATATATTGTGCATTAAAATCAATAAACAATTGTGGAAAATTTAAATTTTTTGCTTCTATCTTCCATGGTATGCGGTGTTCTTAAAATAGAAAAGACTTTTATGAATGACTTTTATTTTTATCAGAAGACTTACATATATATTTTGAAAAAGTCTTTGACTGACTTTTATTTCTGAGTAATATTTTTCAAAGTCTCTACAAACTGTTATTTGTGATTTTGAAAAATAAAAGTTATTAATAACTTTTATAATAAAAATTAAAAATAATAATTATTTTGCAACTTTTATTTTTAAAAATCACAAATAACGGACTTTTTTAATAACAGTTGCAAAATATATGTTTATTATATTATTGATATAATGGCATTTTTATAAGATTTTTGGAGTCCTTGAAAAATTTTAAGGATGATCCCTTCATAGGGATATTTTCTATACCCATAACGGTTATTTACGGTCTCTGTCTTAAAGTTTATTATACTATATTCATCATCACTGAATAATTCTGAACGAGAAGCGAAGGTACTGCCCTACACTGGCCTTTACTTTATAGTAGTGTTGTGTAGTTCATGAACGAACGAACTAAATTGAACTATTCACCAAACTGAACGAACGAACTAGGTCTGTCTTTATAGTTCAATATAGTTCGTTAGTTCAATTTAGTTCACTTAGTTCAATATAATATGTAAACTCTTTATTATTTCTTATTATTATTATGTATAAGTGTTTTTGACATAAATTGAATAAATAATATTAATTTTCAATGACAGCAATGTATGAAATAAATTCATAACATTTTTTTTTTTTTTTGTAGCACCTTTAAGCAAGTTAAAAAAATGAACGATTGAACTAAATGAACGACGTAGTTCATTGATTTTAAGCGAACGAACGAACTTATTCCTCAAATTGAACTTGGATTACCCAACACTACTTTATAGTTATAGTCTAAAATGTGTCTTTACTGAACGAAAGAATTTTCTTAAAGTTTCTTATTTTTTATTTATCATTACTGAATAATTCTTAATGTGAAGTGAAGGTCCTGCCCTACACTGGCGTCGCTCTTACTTTATAGTATATATATAAATTCCAAATAATAAATATACGCCTTGATTTGGCGATGTTAGACCTTCCTTAGTAGTTCCTCTCTGCAATTCTGTTGTAGTCAGAACATTGTGCAAAGTAAGGCAGTTGTTGAAATTTATACTGTACCCTAATTTATATAGAGTAACATGTTTGACACTTCTACACAGCAGTAAGACAACTTAGTTACGCTTGAGTGGAGGCTGTCAGAGGAGGTAGCAACAACCTCTGTTGCCCTCGATGATCTGGTAGCCTATTCCCGTGGATTTGATATCAATTCAGGTTTGCTCTTCCAATACTTTGTTCCAATATACACACATGACAAATATATATATTTATATGTCTGATAACTTCGGCACAGCGACCTTCCCTCCACCTGCGGGAATAGTGCACAACTAAAGTCGAGTCCCAATTTGAATCGGACGCTAAATCTGCCAGTATGTCTGCTAATTAAGGCATTGCTTCTCCTGTACAGTGGGACGAATTGTTCAAAAATGCATGTGAGTGCAAAACTTGAAGCAATTTAAAATTGACAATATATTTTATATATAATCAATAATAAGGATTAACAGAGGAATTGTCTGTCCGTCCATCTGTCTGTTTTATTTTAAGCTATCTTGATACTATAATATTTTTACTATTGCTGCACCCGGTATATAAGTCAGAATAAGTCACACAATCTATCAGCTCATTTTTCTTATTTGTCGAGAAATTAATTTATTCTATATTAATAATAAGTATGAATATAAAATTGTATTAAAATCGAACCACAATAACATAAGCAATCCCTCGAATTGAGGGTTTTTGTAATATATTTTAAATTTATTCATGACAACAAATCGTACGTAAAACTGTTATCAAAATAATTAGAAATGTTGTATAAATTATTTCGAAATACCCAACATTTAATTGACTAAAAATTTAAAAAAAACACTAACAAAATCCCGAGTCGAAGGCCTCTGTAGCTAGCGCTATATATATTATATTTTGTTTAGCCACATTTCAAACTACTTAAAAAAAAAATAAGTTGTTGCAAATTTAAAAAACTATATAATTTTTTGTTTAATCACATTTCAAACTACTTAACAAATATTTTTGTTGATTTTTAGCGCTTTCAGCAACAGTTCAATTATCGATTAAAGTTGACTAAATTGATCTAGTTAATTGCTGTAAATTAGTGTTTAAAAATCTTCTATTACTTCAAATGCGATTTTCTGACAAGCCGTGCCAAAGAAAATGAATTTTGAAAATGGAAAAAAACAATCATGGCATGTTCTATTAGTTTTTAATACAAAGTCCGCATTAAATGTGCGTTTATATCCATTTTCTGATGTGTTGGTGATGTATTTGTTAGACTCTAATTAAGTATTGAAGTTGTAATTTGTGTGGTCTGTAAGTTTAGTTGAGTCGAGTTGAGACAAAAGTTAAAAATGACAAGTTGTTAAATAAACTATTCACAATTCATATCCATTTTAGTTTTTTGTCCGTTTTTAGCGCCTTTTTCCAAAAAACTTCATGTTGCAGCTGCATAAACAGCAACAATAATCGCCAAAAAACAGTTTTATAGATATTTAATTGGGAAAATATTATTTAGAAGCTTTTTTATAAGGAACCACCTAATTTAATAACTCAAAATAGAGCAGCATCGTCTTTAAATTAAGCTAAAATTACCAAAATAATTTACATTTTGAAGCGCTTTCAGGAAATTAATTAACAATTGCTTGCGTACCATATATGGATATATTATATTTACTAGAAATAAAATGCATGAAAAAGGTCGAAATACGATTGAGTTACACGAACGAAAGAATATTAATAAATTATTATTTTTATATAATATAAATAACGTATATAAATAATATAATATAAATAATATAATAAACGTAAATATAAAGCGAACGTGGACAAAACCGAAATTCAGTCATACTTTAAATAATATACCACGAAAATTTTAAGTCTCTATCTTCAAAATTGGAGTTGATGCCCATAGTGCATTGATAACCTTTCTATCTGGTTTTAATATCTGATTTACTCAGAAGTATATACTTGTATATGTATAGTATAGTATATTATACTTTATATAGATCCCTTGTTGTCTACCTTAGTGAATAATATAAGAACAGAATGCAGTTGAATTTGACCACTGTGCTTGATTGCGAGTGCGCAATGTCTAGGTCCGAAGGGTGCAAAATCCACGAATATATATCGAGTTGTTGTTGCTGTTCTGTTCTGTTCTGTTGTTGTTGGTCTGCTGCTGACGTTGTTGCTGAAGCTGAAGCTCCCTTTTTCCTTTTCCAAGCCAATGGTTTATTGCCCAGTCAACTGGCAGCGAGAAACAGAAAGAGACAGACTGATGACGAGTGGAAAAGGGAAAGGGATAGAGCAGTTGAGCTATAGTGCAGACCCGGCGCTGACGGCCATCCACCGCAGCACCGTGGCCAAATCCTCATTGTAATTGTCGTCGGCATCGGCATTGGCATCGTCATCATCGTCACAGCCCATCGTCATTCTCGTCCTCTTCCTCATCCTCGTCCTCATCCGCAGACTGTGCGCATCACGCATTGTTGTTTAAATGATTGCTGTGTTGTTCATTATTGCGTCCAAAGAAAATAATCACAAAACAAAGCATTGTGCACTAGCAAAGGCACGCCCTGCTCAAGGCAGGGGAAAAGGCACAAGGGGTGGGCAATAGGGTGTTAGTGGGAGGCTGCCAAAAAGTGAGTGTAAAAGCTCAGCCGAGGAATTGCAGCAACAAACTGACTTAATTAGAGCTACAGTGAGCCAGAGCTGTATCTTCATATGTACTAGAGTCCTGCATGAATGCATTCAACAGGATGAACAAATCATTTATGTTATGTTAGAAAATAAATTAATAAATAAATAAATAAATAAGTAAATAAATAAATAAGTAAAGAAATAAATAAATAATAAATAAATAAATAATACAATAAATAATTAATTAAATATATAAATAAATAAAAACATAAATGAATAAATGAATAAATAAATAAATTAATAAATAAATAAATAAATAAATAAATAAAAAATTAATTAAATAAATAAATAATTAATTAAATAAATAAATAACTAATTAAATAAATAAATAAATAAATTAATAAATCAATCAATAAATAGATAAATAAATAAATAATTAATTAAATAAATAAATAAATACAATAAATAAATAAATAAATAAATATATAAATATATAAGTAAATAAATAAATATATAAAAAATTAAATACATAAATAAAAAAAGAAAATAAATAAATAAATAAATTAATAAATAAATAAATAAAATAAAAAATAAATAGATAAATAAATAAAAAAATATATAAATAAATAAATATATAAATATATAAGTAAATAATTACATCAATAAATAAACCAATAAATCAATAAATAAATGAATGAATAAATAAATAAATAAGTAAATAAATAATTAAATGTATAAATAAATATGTAAATAAATAATTAAATAAATAAATAAATGAAGAATCGCAAGTTCAATAGTTAGATACCCTTAGTTTTTAAACTTAAATAGCTTCTGTTGTTATTATCCGATCGGATTGAAATTGAAATACTCAGCCAAGTACAATACAATAATATATAAATATTAATTTAGTGGTCCTTCGCAAAGAACTTTGCATTTGTAACTCACTTATGAAGAATATCAATTTGTTCAATAAAAACTTTTGTATGATTTATAAAATTAGTTTACTGAATATTGTCATACTAGCAAACACTTAGTAAAATAAAAAAGGCACGGAAAAAACAAATAATTTCCAATCATGTTACTTGTCTACTAAAATATTTGGTATGCATTTATGTTTAGAAATATACTAACGACCTCTTAAAAAATAGAATAAGACTAAAAGAAACATTTTTGAAAGAACCCTGGGAACAAAAACTACAAAGTGCGTGAAAAATTTCAGTGCGGCTTTTTCCTTGTCGCTGAGTGTATATGTCAAAGTTAGAAACTTGTATATTGTATTCTATATTGATTTGTGGGGCCAGCGAGCATGACCTGCAACATTTACTCAATCTGCGTATAATATTCAGGAACCTTCATGCCAAATTTGCTGTCTCTAGACTTTATATAATATCTGAGATCTCGATATTATTCGGCTTGTGAATCCTTATCCTTATTTTAATGACAGTGACATATGTAATATTAGCAGATAATATAAATAAATATAGCCCACTTATATCACTAGATAATGCTTGCACAGCTGTAAAATACTAACAGAATTAGTGAAAAGGGGTTCCTCTCCTGAGAACACCAATAATGAGTACAGCCTGTACAGTATTTTTGCCCCCAAACGAGTTCATTCATGCAGATCTCTAATCCATTCACATATACGATATAGAACATAATGTTAGCGCAAATACTATATCTGAATTAAAGTTCATCAGCTGAGCTACGCCCCTTCATTGGTTGGGAATTAGCGTGTAGCACAAAAATTGACCAGATTCCACACATACGCGCTCGTATTTATATTCACGCACACCCCTTGCGGGCCCAGGGCCAGCCCTTGCCGGCCCAAATGGGGTAAAATAGAAAAAACGCAATGCCAAGTCGGTCCTGGGTATCCGTTTGATTGTTTTTTGGGATTTCCATTATTTCATCTCAATGATTTTGAATCCAGGCACACTGGCGTAACATTTGTTATACAATTATTTAATTTCTTCTTTTTCTGATTGCAACCGCCCCTTTGTTCGTCATTTATTTCAGTAACCAATATATACTATTATCGAATTTACATATAAAAGGAAGCATATACCAGAGTTACTAAGGCAGAAATAAAGATTCAACAATTATTATTTGTTGGGCAGGAGATGTATGTATGTATGTATGTGTGCCTTCTGCTGGTCCAGTTGCTCTGAGGAAATCCTTAAATTTTGGCTAATCTCTTTAACCCGGAGAAGGTTCTTGCCTGGCGTCACATTCCATTGCCGGACATACTGTAAGTAAAGCTTCACTATATATACATATTGTGGAGATAATCCTTTTAATATTAATTCATTAATTAATTAATTTAATTCTTTTATATATACAATGCGTTCTCTTAGCTCTCTTAAGCGATAGTGAGAGAGCGATAGAGTGAGAGAGCGACTCCTCTTGTGTTAAACAACACTATCCTATCGATAGGATTTCCGATAACGAAATTAACTTACGATAGTGTATCGACAAAGGTCACACTTGATAACATAAGACTTAACACAATAGAGTATAACTTAACAATATATATGTATTTAAATATCGCATAATTGTAACATATATTCACAAACTTTAAATGAGCAACAAATGTTGTATAGGGAGTCTATGTTTGGCGTTTGTCACACGGGAAGAGAGTAAAGAGTAGACAGACAACCTGAGCTGCCAGGTGCCAGGATGACCGTGTGGAACTCTCTCTTTAATCGCCCAATCACTCATGTGCAACGATAGCATCACTCGAAATGAAATGTTGATAACATAAGACTTAACATAATAGAGTATAACTTAACATAAATACATATATATATATTTAAATATCGCATATTTGTAACATACATTCACAAACTTTAAAAGAGCAACAAATTTAGTATTGCGAGTATAAGTTTGGCGGTTGTCACACGGGAAGAGAGCAAAGAATAATACGTGTACTGGAGCAGATGCTTATAGACAGATAACCTGAGTTGCCAGGTGCCAGGATTGTTTTGCTCGTCGAGCAGTGACCGTGTGGAACTCTCTTTAATCGCTCAATCACTCATGTGCAGCGATAACATCACTCGAAATGAAATGTCAACGTCAAAGATGATAAAGTACCTGCCCTGAAGAGGTGAGGTGCTGCTTCCTTAAGTTATCATTGAGTTTGATCAATTCACTTATGTGACCCAGCAATGCAGTGCAGCTGATTCGGTTATGTTAATCTTTTTACAAACGAACATCAACATCACATCAAAAGTAACTTACTCTCGTCATATCAGAGGTTCTTGCCGAGTTGTACCTATGTATGCACAGTGGGAAAATAGTCGTTTTTTCGGCATCAACTCCAGTTTTAAAAATAGAAACTTGATATTAACGCACATTTACTGTGGACTTTGTATTAAAAACTAATAGAACACGCAATGATTATTTTTTCCATTTTCACAATTTATTTTTTTTGGCACAGCTTGTCAGAAAATCGCTTTGAAGTAATAGAAGATTTTTAAACACTAATCTACAGCAATTAATTAGATCAATTTAGTCAACTTTTATCGATAATTTAACTGGATAATTGTTAAATATGTGCCCTCGGCAACGATTTTTTGCCTGCAGCGCGCTGTTTTTCTAAACACTTTGAATTTTCTTGCTTGCTCAGTTTTCATTTCAAATGAATCGTTTTGTGGGACACTGTACCGTCACAAAATGTTGCAGGCAGACTGGCGCCGTACACAAAAACACAACAACAAAATACATGCAAAATTTAATTATTTTCTAATTTCAAATAAAAAAAAACTAGAAGAGTCCGAGACTTAATTCTTTCACCTAAATTCTTCATAAATATACCTGTAATAAATTTAAAAAAAATCGCTGCTGAGGGCACATATTTAACAATTAGCTTGAACTGTTGCTGAAGGCGGTAAAAATTAACAAAAATATTTTGTAAGTAGTTTGAAATGTGGTTAAACAAAAAATTATATATATATTTTTAAATTTGCAACAACTTATAAATTGTAAAAATGTCAAACAAATTGACTTTTTTCCCATAGTGCTATGTCAGTAGAATAGTATGGAGCTTGGCTTATACTTAGTCATGGAGACATAACATATTGAAGACATGGATAAGTGTGTATATGTATATTCTGCCATAACTATGTATAACATATACTTAGCTTCCATAGAAAAATCAGTCGAAATTACGCTTATTGTTATGCCAATAGTTTTTTTGACAGATATTCTCGTTCCTAATTATTGACGATATCTTTAAAACTGTTTAGTACGCAAGTTTGACTGCACTGTGGGGCTGATCAAAAGTGTAATGTCTGTCAGTTGCGTTTTAAACAACTGGAACTGAACAATAGGAGTATAAAATATACAATCGGACAGTTCCAGTTTAGTTAGACTACTGTTGAGTATCAATTCTAATGAGAAACCTGCTGGAATCTAACCCTACAGATTGCACAGTGTCCACAAACAGTGTGTGTACTGTAAAGAGAACTCGTGTAATCCTTAATTTCTTGTACACCTACAGATTATACCTTGGTGACCACCTACTAATCCCTGTTTACACATGCATGTTCAATGTGCGGTCTCTGGGCGTGTGTGTGTCTCTTCTAGAGATGGGCATGGACTGTCATTTTTCGGCACGACCCAGCACGCCACGAAAATTAAATTATTCAACACGCACTAACACGCACG